>JAOXYJ010027450.1:0-12477 GCA_028566555.1 Lithophaga nigra
TTTGGGTTTCTTTTTAATATTACTGGACCAAACAGCAAAAAGTGTGCAAAGAACAATTACCAAAAAGATGACCACTTGTGTAAACACAGAAATGAAAAAGGACAAATCAGTGAACATTATTTAGTAAAGGATGGTTTATATACAGAGCGTGGCCATGTTGTTAAAGTCGACTTGTAACCGCTGTCACAAGTTCGAGTTCTGTTTGCCCTGCTTCAAGTGTTTAGATATCCAGAAACCTACTCTAGATTGGGTATTTCACTGGGTCTGCTGGTTAGCTGTCCAGGCTTCCCAAGTAAGTCTGGTAGTCACGATAGAACTAAAAAATTGCTGAAAATGACAATAAACCCCAACAACCTATCCCCGGTCTACTTCCTGGCTTAGACAGCCACAGTTGTGGTCATACATTGTATGTTGTCATGCAGGAAAACAAAAAAGTAAGAAACCTTTCCTTAGACTGACATAATCCACAAGATGTAATATAACCATTTATGGTAGTTAAGTGGTGAAAGGTTAGAAACTAGGATTGTTTCAATTGGTTTAAATAAACAGCCATACTTAAGTAGTGATTCATTTTTCCATCTTTTGTTCAGGTAAATTAAAACTAAAGAAAAAACGTCTGGTGTTTGATTGATTTTATTGAGAGAAGTCGTGTTGATCAACATTTTAAATACTAATATTTATTGACAACACAAATTCAACCCTGTCTGATAATTGATCTGTTATACATGTATGATTACATGTAAATTACGGATAAGGGTAGTAGTTGGTCACATTCAGGAAAGACTTCCATTTGAACCCTCTCCAATGACCGAACACTAATGCAGGCTTCAAATGGAAGTCTTGCTCACATTTGAAACATGTAGCATAATTTGCTTTATGTATTACAGTATATCTGTCAGGAAGACTGACAGTCTTGCGATACTAAATATTCAGCCTGATGTTAGGATAATAAAGAAATAAAGTATAATTGGCATTAGTGTTAAGAAAAGTATTATGGCCAGTAATGGTCAAAATGTATGTTTGAACTCATTGTTGTAAATTGGAAACGCAGGTTTCATTGTCCAAGTGGTCTATATAGCTGGACACATACCTGTTCTGTGTTCTGAACATTCCTCAAAGTGTACATGTAAGTTTCATCTTCCTTTTGCTGTTCAAGAAATAAGGGTACACTTTGCTCATATTCATGTACCTGATATGATAAAGTATACCAGTGTTTCATATCAAGGAATCCAACTTTCTTTTGAGTGGAAGGAAAAAGTGGAAAGAGTTCCATATGACACCCCGACAGTATATTGCAATGATTGATTGATTGTTTTTTGTTTAACATCCAGCAGCAAATTTTAGGATATGAAAAGTGGGTCGCCTGGGAGGAGGGCAGTAATTTTGACTGCCACTGGAAAACGAGGGTGTAATGGGTAGGGTAAGAAATGTAGCCTTACAACAAGTCACCTACGGACCCCTCCGAAGACTTGTTGCTTGTTTTACGTGCAAAAAGTATTAGGGAATAAGCATAGAGATATACTGTTGGGTGTGCCAAATGGAACTCTTACCGAAAAAGTTGATCAGGATTCTGCTTGTACAACATGTACCTATTCAGTCATTTAATAAAACCAAAAAGAGTACTGGGAAAAAATTGAAATAATGAATGTCTAGAAATTTGATTATTTCAGGATTTCTCTAAGTTTGTTTGCCTCGGTGACCGATAAATGTCTAAGATTGTTCTCATGGTCGAGTGTATGGATTAACCTCTTTGACCTCTGAGTTGCAAATTTCAGTCTGGCTTAGACATGGCATTCCCATGTTGGACTGGAAGTTCCAACTGTTATTCCAGGTCTAAGGTTAAGACCAGGGGATGGGGTGCAGTTTAGAACAGTGTTAAACTTGATGAAATAAAATTTACGTTAGAATTTCCTATCTACAGGTTGTGCCTGAAGTGTAATTCACTGAAGAGCACCCTCAGGTAAAATTTTTACAAAGAAAGATTTGAAATGTATTTAATGACCAGTGGAATTTGAATACACACAGTGTCATAAACTGACAAGATAATATAAAATCAATCGAAATAAATTCTTTCCAACTCGCCAGGTATTACCAGATATAATTTGTACATACAATAAAGCATATAAATTTTATGTAGAAATATCCATGTTTGTTTATTGTGTCTCACATGCAATTCAGCATGTACGTTGTACCTTAAACTAAGCATAAAATTGTTTATTCAGTTATGCATATCCTGTTGTCCTTGAATAAATAACTCTTATGACAGTTTGTTTATGCATATATTGTATAAATAATATCAGATTTAAATTTTAAAAAGAAAACATGAAAAAAATACAGTTTGCAAAATATAATAATTTAAATTAAAAGTCTAGGCCTCTTCAACTTAATATTTAGATCCTAGTCTCTGCCCACCCCTACTGAATGTCACCATTCCAAATTTGTTATTTTCGTAATTTTAATGTGGAATGATACTGGATATTTTGATGTCCAATTCGGGCTTTCGCCTTGACTTTTTGTGCAACTATAAACTTTCAGTTTTGGAAGCTTCATTGTTTGACGGCTTCTTCTTGATTTAAACAAGTTTGAATTGATTTATCATGTTAAACATTTTATGACGGATCATTAGTGATCACGGTATTCGTAATAATGCGTGTGATGCTTGTTATCTGTGAGCAAAAGTCTTGGTATGGCTGCTAAGCGGATGATGAGTCCCAGTTTCAGGATATATACAACTGTTCTATATCGGGGGCAATTGAACAAAACAATTAAAATAAAATCCTCCGTCCTGCCCAATAATTTTGGGGCAGGTAAATGAAAATCTAACAGTTAAGTTAAAATGGTCTGTGACATTTATGTTTTATTATTAATAGATTGTGCTTATTCCTGATTTAAAGTAAACATAAGTTCCTTTTTCAGTAACCTGAAATAAGAAAATGTCACAAAATAAGTCATGTGCATTTCAATGGCACAAGAAAAAAATGTTCAGTAATTTTTAAATATACATATATAAGAATTCAAATGCCTATCCTGCGTAAGTATTAAAATATTAAGTGCATTTGTTAAAGAACTTAAAATTGATTATAGCACAGTATTATAAATCTTTTTATGTCCTATTTATAAATTTATTGGATTAGTGCCCAGAAGAAATTTGTAATACCTTATGACGACCATATTCATTGTATCGACAAATTAAAATAAAATTAAAGTTACTGTTATGAAAGCTTACTATGCAATATTTTAAATTTTCAACTTGCTGAAATTTATTAACAAGATTTTATTAAGACGTACCTGAAAATAGCTGGAATATTTTGTTTTGAGCATTGAAATTATTTTTGGCTTTGAACTTTCATATTACAATATCATAGTGCCTTTTCAACTGGAATATAATGCAGTACAATTATTTATAACAAGATGCATATATATTATTGAAAATAGGAGAAAAGTAAATGTAATTTTCTTTGTTGAAAAGTACATATTTAATTTTTAAAGGGAAATAACTCCGTTTAAGAAATATCAATTCTTAGGAAAGATTTAAAATTCTCAGTTCTTTGTTATTGCACTTGCATAAAAGAATTGTTTATTATAATGAAACCTTGTATTATCTTTTTTGTTCAAAATCACTGACATATGGTAGAGGTGTAATGCACTTGGAGTTTAAGATATATATATGCAACTTAAGTCGTTTTGTAGTATTAAGTGATTACCAGTGTTGTGGGTACTAAGTATGTCACAGGGAAATGTGTCATGCTGTATCAATTTTTGGGAGAAATTTCAATTTTTAGGGGATTTTTTATTTCATGCTGCAGAAATGGACTTGCCCTAACGCTGTAATCATCCCTTGTCTTTTCAAATTTAAAAACTGTTACCAGATAGTATTCAGATTCCAAAACAAATGACCGCTGTCGTGGGTTCGAACCCTGCTCGCCCTGCTTCATGTGTTAAGGTCACCAGACACCTAACCAAGGTCGGGAGTTTCACCGGGTCAGCTGGTTAGCTGTCCAGGCTTTTCTCCCCCAGTAAGCCTGGTAGTCTCGAGATAGCTGAAAAATTGCTGAAAGTGACGATAAACCCCAAATAACCAACCAACCAAAACAAATGAGAAAAAAGGAAGATAGATCAAAATCCAGCTTGTGCAAATGTTGTATTTGGGGAAGATTAAGTAAGGGGAAGGAAAGGACCGTGAAGTTGATATCTGGTCTTTCAGTTGGCAACTGTATATATGTATTGTGTGGATGAACACATTAGCAGATATTTGGGACAGTGTCCAGAAACTGTGGGACTCCTATGATCCCATTACCCGGACACAACTGTTTCCTGTTACAGATTGAAACTATTATTTACTTGGTTATTTCTGTTGCAGTCTGTACCAAAAAAATTCATAAAAATTTATTTCAGATACGCTTTTCGTATGAATCTCTGAAAATTTAGGTGTCATCAAAGCTAACTTCAGGAAGGGAACAAATCTTTTTGGTCCCAGCCTTTATCAACAAACCTTTTTTGGTAAACTTAGCAATGTTTGGAGTGCTGGTTAACTTTTTTCACAAACTTTTAAACCTCTGAAATAAGATGTGTGGTAGTTTTCAGCCAATCAGCTGATTGTGAACGTATTTCTCATGATTAGTTTCCACTACATGCAGATAAATATTTTTTCTAATACATGTACATCATGACACAGGAGAGGTTCAGAACAATCTAGCATAGATCCTGCTGGAGGAATGTGAACTTGTTTGTTGATGTGATTTGAACTTAAATGGATAAAGTATTTGTGAAGTTCCCGATGCTGGGGAAATTTCCTCATATTTCCAGGAAGCTCATGCCATATCTGTACGTTATAGATTTATTTAGACAACACCTTTGACTGCCAGGATGGTATTATGAATGGATTTATATAGTGATTAACACTAAGGCCATCATATTATGAAGATATAAAGTGCTTTTTGCAATTTAATTAAGAACTCAATTTATATAATGCCACTTAAACCTTTTTTCATCTAAAAGTGGAAAATTTCAAACATACAAAATTTCTTCCGTTTTCCTGAACAAGTTTATATTTAAACTGAACCTTTTTCTGTATGTCTTTGGTCTCTTGTGTATTATATAAATGATTCAAAGTGCCGGTTTATTGCATTTCTCAGAGACTATTTTAGGAAAGGATTAGGAACTATATATATTATTAGTGTTATGATTATGGTTTGGTACATCGTCAACACAGACTGAAGTCTGACGTCTTCAGTGTTATGGTAACAGTTTTGTACATTGTCAACACAGACTAAGTCTGACATCTCAAAGATCTGTTTGCATTAACTGATTTAGAATAGATGTATTTATCATTTTATATATGATTGCAAAAAATAAAAAAAAACTCAAAAATTGATTTTTATTTTGTTTTCAGTGTTGGATAATGCATTCAAGATATATTCTATCCCTTTTAAATCAATCTTTTCAGAATTGTAAAGTGACTTCACTTTATGAATATAGTGAATTTCAATAAAGTTATTATGATGATTTCTTTAAGTATTGAGCACGTTGATTTAAGAAGTAAAATAGCGTTAATATGCTTAAGTGAAGAATATGTAAGATCGAAGTGCAAGAAGCGGGTAACAATTTGACTAATTTTGGATATTAGGCCTCAATGCATAGGCGTCCTTCCGTGAAGTACTTTGAAAAGTAAAAACCATTTTGGCAAGGTGTTTGTGTATTTCAAAAAGCATAGAATTTCAAGAAAGTGATATTAATACGTTCCTTTATCAGAATGAACTTATAATTTTACATACATATGAAATTGAAAAGAAGGGTTGTAAAATTACGCTGGTTCCATTGAATTGTGATCGCTAACTCTGTAAAGACTTGTTTGAACAAAAAGGCTTTTGATTTAGAGTCCTTCCTGTCAAGGATTTAAATTCTGGATATTTTTAAAATTGATTTCATTATTAATCATATTAACGGGTATAATTTGCATAATTTTGAATTACCATTTCACCATATTTTGAAAAGAAAGATTCGGCTATTAACGAGACTGTCTAGAAATTTATAATGGGGTTATAGTGACTGTGCTATGTTTTCCGTAACTTGGATATCTATGTTAGCTCGAGGATATTTTAATGGCTAGAATTCCACATCTTGCCTAAATGGGTGTATGGGCTTGTTGGCCGGCTCTTTGTAAGTTAAGGAAGGTTGAGCCTTATGTAGAGGACATCTTTCTCACTGAAGAGGAGGTAAATATTGAATAAATCTTTCTACCTTTTATATATTTTGTATGATCCTTTATTGAAAGATCTTGCAAAAGTAGGGTAAGATGAACAAAGTTGAGAATTGTTTCAAACAGCAATTTGGGTTGGAAAGGACATTTTATGAATGATGTATGAAACAGGGAGTTTGGTAGAAAGGACATTTTCTGAATGGTGTATCAAACTCCAAGCTGGATAAGAAAGATATTTTTTTGAATGATGTATAAAATGATAAGTTGGGTAGGAAGGACACCTTCTGAATGCTTTTTCAAACAGAAAGTTGGGTAAAGGGAAATTCTTTCAGTTTAGGACCCTGCTGACTCATTCCTGCAAGGTTTACACTGATAAAATGTTGTGTCCTGTACATGTTGTGTCCGAAAAAAAGTTGGCTAGGAAGGATATCTTCTTAGTTTAGTGTCCTGTTCAAGAGAAGTAAAGTGCTACTAAATATAATCTTAAAGAATACAATGTAGTTGCTTCAATTTTTCAGGACAGCAGTTAGCACCTGAAAGATAGGTTAATAATTTGCAGTCAGAAAGGAATTTGCATGTACATATATCACTATGAATTGTACCTTTGGCTTTCAGTGAAAATTTGTTTAATTTAGATTATTGTAATTGAATTACATGTACCGTTATATTTATACATGTAACTTATTAATCAAAATTTAGAATTCGGATTGGTCGATTCCTGTCTGCTAACAATTGAGAAAATGTATGTATCTTCCAAAAAAAATCCCAAAAAACAGGTAACACTGCAAATTATTAAGGCACAAAAACAAGCTACCTTCACCTCACTCGAGTTCCTTAACTGCAGTACATGTATAAGTCAGTTCTGAGAATCACGTCCTGATGAAAAATTCGTATTTGGGAATGAGAACAACTTTTATTGCAGAGATAATAAGTTGTGTTGAATTCTTTGTATTTTTGAATGAATGAATTGTCCAGACATAATGGAAATTGTAATTTTGTGAAAATTTGTTCTAAAACAGTAACAAACACATGAGTACATGAATATATTGTCATTTAGCATGAGCTGTGTACTGTGTGAAAAAAGTAAATTTCATATTAAGGAAAAAAAATTATCTCCAAGACTTTATCCTATCCCTTGACACAGTAATTCATAGGTCGTCATGACCCAGTAAATATGTTTTCAGCGTCAATTGACTTTTACTGGAAGATGGATAAACGGATACTCTTTACAGTAGGAATTGACTAACTTCACCTGTGTAGAAGTATTGACAGCCCGGTTATTATTCAACATTTATTATGATTTTGCAGTAATCCGTTCAAAGATTGTCGCGATATCATTTAAATTAGATTAGACCAAGCAAATCCACGACACATTACAATAGTGATCAAATATTTAGTCAAACATTTTTACAGTTGTAAGTTTCAAAAGAACAAGACCGATTTCCTTTGTTGTAAAGTTTAAAAGACCTTTGTTAGGCTGTCATCATAAAGACTGCTCTCGTTTTAAAAATAACAAAATATTGATATATTGTATTTAATGATTCCTGGTTGTAGAAACCAAAACAAAAAACACGAATTCATAGGGGAAAATTCAAAGAATGAATTGAAATGTTTGAAGTTCAGTTAAAAAGTGATCATTATTTATATTATATACATTTGTGTATTAAAAAAAAATAAATACATAATTTATGTTTGTAAAAAAAAAATGTTTGTTGACTTCGAAGATCAATTTAAAAAAATCATTGACAAAAGGAGTAAAAGGTATTAGTTTCAGATACATATAGATAAGAAACTCCCAGTTATATTGGATGACACGACCACTTTTTGAATTTTAATAACGGGTTGATTGAAGTGTCCACTTTCAGCATTTGAACCATACAGTGGCTACCAAATTTTTTCTTCTTTTTTATTTGCAAGAAACAAAGAGTTGCCTGAAAATTGTTCTTCACATTTACAATGTGTATATGAAGCATGCATTTGACACATGGACATTGTAAACGGTAAAATATACTTTTATTAACGTACGAAGAGAAACATTTTGGAGGCACAAGACCACTTTAACATTACGATGGTATAAGACTTGTACTGTGTACACTGTAGTGTAAATACAAAATATAGATGTGTGCTGAGCCAGCAAAAGCAAAATTTTTGACTTTGTCCCCAGGATCTGAAGGCATAAGATAAATCATATAGTCTGTTCACATATATTTAAGAAATTTTTTCATCTTTTTCAGTCATTTAATGATGGTCCTCCTAAGCCACGGAACACATGGGGAAGTGAAGACAGTGGACCACAAGACATCAGTATTAGCAATGGTAAACGTGTCCCTAAACGTAGAATAACTGTAGTAGGAATAAATGCTGTAGAAGAAGCCCAGCAAGAACCAGGTACAGATTACGGCCAACTTTTTCTCTTAGATGTGACACTGTCTTTATTGCACTTGAAATGAAAAAAGATCACATCCAAAATACTGTGTCATTTATGGACATCTCAATCTGTATGGTATATGATAAAAAGCTAAAATTTTAACTTGTGTTTCTTTAGATTGGCTTCATATTAGGAAAATTTGGTTCTAATTTGGGGATTAAAATCTTTTCTTTCTTGTGGTATTTTTTGGGATTAGGTAAAATGAAACTATTGTTTTTTTTTGTTTTGAGTGTTTTTTCTTTTTGACAGATTAGATTTTAGTTCACAGTTGATACAGTATTTTGTTGAATTGTGTGCACAGTTTCTTTTAGTACAGGTGAATTAAAAAAAAAGAGATGACGAGTCACATCTGACAAACGTCAAAGTCGGTCGACTTTGAAAATCCCTATTTTGTACCTGGATCAGTGAAACTTAAAAGCTGGGTTAGCATGATAAGATCAGTGGCAATGGTTTAAAGCATATTCTAACTATAGTCCTGATTTCATAAAGTAAGATCTTAAACATGGAGTACATGTAGATTATGAATTCAGGACCAGCTTTTGTCAGCATATCTGAGAGCATGTTGATAGGGCATGTATAAAATGCTAATACCATTGTAGAATTAGAAAAGTAGGTGGATTGAAGGATTATTTAACTACTGGAATTTTTTGGATAGTTTTTTTAAAAAGCAAGCCTTGGAACTTAATAAATATTTTACTAAATGAAATTAAAAAAAAAAGGTCTCATCACAAAAATTATTGTGATAATTCTTAGTTGGCAAAGGGGATGACATTGACTTTGTTTTTCAAGATTGAAAATACTAATTCTTTAAGCCCTGCTTGCATATTGTATATATATTAGTGGAATTTTAATCATACTAATAGTGCAAGATTTTGTAAATGTATGTAGTGTACAGTATGATAATGAAGTAATACAACATGTACAGCTAAATAAATATTCATAGGATCATCCATTCTCTGAAGAGACGTTTCAGATTATCTTTCATAGGACATTTTGTGTTAGAGTTTGTCTCTGTTGTATAAGAGCAAATTTTTATAACATTCTCATGATTGTGAATGGGTAAATAATATATTTTTGTCTGCACTAAATTCCATTTCTTTGGATCTTAACATAATATGGCAAAAACCTTCCCCAGTGGATGAGTTATACAACAGTTCAGTCAGCATGACCTATATTTCATATTTGAGCTACTCCGTCCATTTCTTAAGCACATAAAATAGCAATGAAATTCTATCACTGAGTACTGAACTGTTGGCATCAGTCATCTTTTGTGTCAGCTGACATAATCTCTTCAGGAAAATCACTAGCTTTACACAAGTTGAGTTGCAAAACTAAACTAGAATGAGTTTTATCATTAACAGCTTTATGTAAGTCATTAAATTTGATACAGCATAGCTCAGGAGATTAAAATATACTCAGTAGGCCAGGTTTTATGGTATTACATCTACAGGTAGGAAAAGTGGAAAAGTGATTGAATAATAGCTTAGCTTAGCTTTATTTTGAAAATATAATTACCTGAACAGGTGCTCCAAGACCAATTTAGGGATATGACTTCTTTCTACAGTTATGTTGTACTTTGATGTTAAGAGGATAATAAGTGTAATTTGTTTTTCTTTTATGTTTGTATTCAATTATAGTAATTTTGATTTGAATATTTATGTCTTTTTTAAAACAATTTCAACTTTAATAATATACCAAGTGGTAAAGATAGTTTAAAAAAGAAATGTACCAGTTCAAAAAAAAATGAAAAAATAATCGTTATAATGCTTGGGAAGTGTAACATATACATTTTTGGGATAAAATCATGGCCAAATGGCTTGAAAGTTGAATGTTAGAATCTGATGATTTTGGCTTCTCAGGACAAATTATTTTCGGTGAAGTTCAGATCTATATGGCATGTATAAACATATTTTGCAAGAGCATCTTTTGTGAGTATCTTTATTCAAGCTTTTGAGAATTTTAGGGAAGATATTCTAGGGTATTTTGTCTCGGTAAGTCATTTAATGAAAATTAATCTGAGTATAAAAAATGAGGTTGATTCGTTTTATAAGGAAGGCTTGAAAAATATTTTGAGTGTCCGAGCTCATTACACCCAGAACATGACTTTTATTGTTTGAGACTATTTTATGTGTATTAATTTCAGCAAATCCATTGTTTTGACACCCATGCTATTCACTGCCTTAAATATGCCTAACTTGTTATTGTGTAATGAGTTCTGTGCCTAACTTATCATTATTGTGCATTCACATCCTTGTTTTCCATATATATTTCATGAATGACCATTTTAACAAAAAACAGAAGCTTGTTGTTAAGATCGTTAGTATGGTGTGCATGCTAATTAAAATGGTTCTTTCATTATCTTATAATCTGCATGTTACTTCTAAATATGCATGAAATAATAATTCTTTTGATTCAATATTTTTAAGATATAGAAGTTATTATTTTCTGAAATATACTGTCTTTATTACTGTGGTATGGCAATATCTGTTGTCTTCATGGTGAACAGTTTGTTCCTGCACTTTCATAAGATGATTATCTACATGGTAGAATTTCAAGACCATATAGCTGTGTTCTTACAAGACAAATTGGAATGAAGCAAGAGTGCTAAATGTGTGAAGTATGGATGCCGTACACAATTATAACCTGTTTGCCATGAGTTCAGTGACAATTTGGACCTGGATGGCCAGGTGGTTAAGGTTGATGACACATGACCACAAGTCTAACACTGCTGATATGGGTTTGAATCTTGTGCGAAGCTGCTTCATGTATTAAATTTTCGGGGCAAATGCCCAAGGTCAAGGTCATGGGTTTCACTGGTTCAGCTAGATAGCTCCCCGAGCTGTTCTGTCAAGGAAGTCTAGTAGTCTTGATATACTGTGGATACATTTATTTTCATGTGTACCCATTTTCGTGGTTGTAGAAAAATAAAAGGTTCCAGGATACTTAATTTTGTGGTTTTGCCATTTTTTACTAACAAGTAAACTGATTATTTACAATTCTTTGGATACTTAAATTCGTGGTATGCCTGTTCCCTCGAAATCCACGAAAATTGGCATCCCACGAATTATAATGAATCCACAGTAGCTTGAAGTGATGATGAAAAGCTACAAACGCCATACCAGTTGTTGACAAGTTGGAGGATTTAGAAGGAGCAGGAAGAAATTTCCTGTCAATTCAAGAATGTTGGACTTGTTCTGCTATTACAGAATAAATGCTAATTCTGAATCCTATTGATGAGAATTTCAATAAAATACTGGTAAACAAGAAAAAAATTGGACCATTGTTCAGTATTGTTTCAAATGAGTAGTAAAGTAGTTTGCGGTGTGTAGTTGGTCATACCTACCTGAATGAATTGTAGTGGTCAGTTACGTTTGAAAATTCGTGGTTTTGTAGGTGCATCACATTCCACAGCTAAAACATATAACCATGATATAGGTGTAAAATTGCTGAAGTTGGCATCATACTTGATTCAGACCATTAAAACTTGTTTAAAGAACGTATTCACAAGTTTAGTGCAAAGTCCAATTACATATATATATCTACTGTTGACCTATTATGACCATATTATGCTTCTGTAGGCACAGTCATATATTGTGAATGTGAAAAAAGTAATGAGAGAACTTCACAGATATCATTTGTTTGTAGCTGTTTCTGCTGATGAGACACAACTCAAGAAGATTAAATGTAGCTTTTGCTTAAAGGAAAAGTTAACATTCATAAAATATATATATTAAGAATTTATTCTGACTACAGTTTTGGGGTTGCCTACTTTTGAATGCATTGAACCCAACAAAATTTCGCAAAAAATGGGTGATGGTGAACATTTAGACCATAATGAAAAATTAATTTC
>JAOXYJ010027559.1:0-12476 GCA_028566555.1 Lithophaga nigra
TACAGATTGTTTACATAAAGTTAAACATGCTATAATGGTCACCTCTATTAAGCAAGAACCTGTCTTATCAGGTCACCCTATTCTTCTCCCATTGCAGTAATATCTATGTAGTTTGAAACTCAAATTAAAGGTCACCTCTCTTCTAAGGTCAGTTTTCCTTGTTCCATAGGATGACCTTTATATACAGGTTTTACTGTAAATTGTATGCGTTTATACCGAGGTTGATGTGGAATACCGAGTTTTATTTCCTGTAAGATTCCCTATAACTTTAGTGTTATACTGGACATACAGTCAGCTTTGAAAAATGAATTTTTCATTTCGTTGAAGTGTTTTTCTGTATGTGCCAACGCTAATAGTGCAGTGTTTTCGCTTCTTTTTTGCAGTTTTTTTACGGTGTTTGACATTTTCTAGAAAGTTTCAAAGCTTATTGTATCTCTTCAGAAAACCACGTTCTCGTCTATCATGTTGAGTTTCAGTTTAATTTCATCAACGCATAAATTGTTGATATTAATAGGAACAAAAGCGAGGATGAACAAAAGCTTCAAATGCTAAGGAAGGTCATCGAAATTTCTGTTAATAATTACCCATATTATTTGAACAGTGAACCCTGCCAATAAAAACTTTCATTATAATTAATAATAAAAGTAAGCTATTGATTACAAGCCATTTAATTTATGTCATTAACATCAGTATATATATATGCAGCTAGGTGCAGTTCTATCCCTCTCGGAGTTGACACTCTTCTGCAAGTTAACTTAGTGGCAGCTAATCTCTCGATCTGACAGGTTCAGGTTAATTATGGACAGATGCACTGTCATAACAATGTTCATTCTGAGGTCCGGTCAGAACGATAAACCAAGCTGTCAGGATGACAGTTTCAAAACGGCACATTTGGTCGCTTCCATGGCGTGGCAGATCCAACTCATCCAACAGGTATGTTTTACTTAAAATGTATAACAAGCAAATAAAAGGTACAAACCAAAATCGAAGTTGATAGTGCCAATGTATGAATTTTTCATCCGACAACAGCTGACTTGCTGACAGAAACAGTCTTTCTGACTATACAAGTTAATTTGTGACAAACTTCTAGATAATTCAAGTTGCTTTCGACTGGAGGCCCTACATGTACCAATTAAAGCTGTCCACTGTTAACTTACAAGTTAATCAATTCGCATATTACGACCAGTTTCTAAGTTAAATTGAATGAACTGTTAGGTCTGCACCTATCTGTATTTTTCACAATAATTCAGTACGTCTTGTTAGTTTCTTGATTAAAAAAATTAACCAACTCTATTTAGTAAGTTATAAACAAAGTATTTGCAGATTTTCTGATGGTAAAATTCAGCTAAGGATGGCAGGTTTGGACGACAGAAAGACTGAGCGATTGCGTCCAAAAATCTGTAATCCCAAGGTGTATTTTATCAGCAGAAGAACCTAAAACAATTCTTCTTATGACTTAAATAAAGTCACTTTGTATCATTTTTAATATTTTTGTAAAATATTTAAACCTTTTCTGTCTGTTAACAGAAAATGATGGGATCCATATTATCCTGTCGGATACTGCAGAAAGGCATTTTCATTGATAACAGTTTGACTGATTACAATTTAATTTTTAAGTCACAAGTAATTTTTAACACTGTCAGTGCAAACTTATTTTCAACGGCAAACTGCCTTCATCTTTAACCAAATTTATCCAATCTCATCGTCTTATAAAAAGTTAATTGAGCTCTGTAATTTTCGAAAGTACACGTAAATATCAGTATCTTTTTGCTGCTAGAGAAAGAACTTATTTTGTCCAAATAAACCGCTCTGATTTTAATAAAGAATTCATTTACCTGACCTTGCAAAAATGCTGCACTTTCTGAATGATAAAATATTTACTGCATTTGAATTTGATAACAATCGACATTCCAGTGAATACTAGCCTTGATTTCCTTTTCGCGAAATTATAACTACATTTGTATATTCATATGGTGCAGAATTTGCTCAATTACTTCTCTAGAAAAATATGAGAAATTTACCTAGTCCTTTAGTTTAACCTCCGTTATATAGACGATGTACTGGCACTGAACAATTCAAATTAAAAGTTTTTAGTGGATATTTGTATTTGATCTATCCCGTGCGCTTGACATAAAAAAATACAACAGAAGCTTCAAACTTCCTTTATACTTTTACCTAGAAATTGAAGAAGAAGGATAGCTGGGATCAAAACGAGAAGATTCAATAGCGAAAAAAAAAAGAGAAAATTTTCAATTTTTCAGTAGCAGTAAAATGACGGCTACTGCTTATGGAGTTTTTAGCTAATGCGATACTCCAGGCAAAGTGTCCAGTGTCGCCATGTCTTTGATAGAGCTGACTCGGAAGCTATTTATCCAGGCATAATACTGAGTTGAAGTCTTGACTCGGACAGATTTATGGCCGTAATCGGGAATCGGTTTAGCATTATAGGGCTTCCGTTTCATTGATGGGACACGAAATGTCTTTCCTGCCTCGTAACCTATCAGGTCCATGCTTGTGTGAGACTTTAAACCGGATATTACCCTAGATAACACAAATTGACATCAGAAGTGTACCAAGAACTGCTTACTCTTCCGAATAACCCTAGTTTGCCCAAAGTTTTTTCACCGAATTTGTGTTGCCCCGTCTTTAGTGTTCAGTGTTGTGCTTGTTATTTTTTCTTTGTTCATGTTTCCTTTGGCCATTATATTGCCTGCTTGTCCAGACTTCGAGGCATCTTCCAGCCTTTAGGGCAAGTTTGAAATTCAATAGTATCACATACTAAGGATCCATTGATCTTCTTGAAAGTTAAAGGAATAAATAGATTGTGGTATTCGCTAATGTGTCTACATTATTTACAAAATTTTAGATATATTAAATTATACCATCACTTCCGGAGCTTTATGTTCGACATCACGATTTGATTGATATCAATATCAACCAACACGTGACGTCGACCATAAAACTTCTGAAGTGACATCAGTATCTTCTTTTTAAAGTACATGCGATTTATATATACATATACAAGTCAAAGAACAATCGAAAGAATTACCAATGAAATAGTTCAATTTCATTCATTTCTTTTGGTTGAAAAAGTATAAAAGCTGTAAAAGCATTTCATCTGGAAAAAAATATTTCGATGGAATAATAAGAATATTTAAAATATCATTTTAATTTCTTAGCCTTTGAGGAAAAATGAATTCAAATAAACTAAAAGCCTTGAATTTCATGTTTAGATATATAGATGATGTTTTTTTTCGCTCAATAACATTTTAGTGAATATTTACATCTCCTTGTGAGCTTGAGATTTGAGATAGAAAAAATCAAGAAAGAATATTTTATACATTATTGAGTAGAATAAAACATATCCAAACAAAATCGAAACCTGAATTCGTTTATAGTCCTATTTTGATATTTTTACTCTTAATCGCAGAATTTGTTAAGATTTTGTCTTTTTACTTTCACATTTTTTATAATCTTCAATTTTTCAAGAATTTACAGGTTGAACACAAATTTGAATTTTCAAAGAGAAAATAAGTGATATGAATACTTGATTTGAGCTCCAATAATAAATTCTGTGTTTACATGTAAATCTCGTGACTTCTTTAAAACCATAGATCACATAATTATGTGAAAATTATCCGAAGAAACTGTAATACATTCTTCATTTCATGGTGAAAATTGTACAAATATCAGACCAGAAATAAATTAAGGGGAATGTTTCGAAAAATGGTGAAAGTTTCCAGATGCGAACCCAATTATGGTACATGAATATAGCTGTATGATTTAAAATTTTTGTAGCAAAATCGGAAAGAAACCAGTTGCATCTTCGGAAGGTGGTTTCACAGCACTTTAAGAGGTAAATGTGAAAAACCATCAGTCACATCGATCAAGAAAATGGACCATCTTAAAAACATTCATCATAATAACATATGTTATGCAGTTATGCTCGTATTATACTGATTATCAAATGAAATACAACACACCAAAGGTGATGTTAGTTACATCATGTATGTCATTCCAATTTAATTGCACTGTATTTAATTTAAGAGTGTTTCGGGTAAAATTCCAATTTTGATATGTTTTGCCTACGAATTTAATGCATGTCCCACGTACCTTAGAAAGTGGATTTTTTAGCATTTGCGGCTTAAAAATAGATTAAATATGCCGCATCTTGTTATAAATTATTCAAAGTCACTTAGTCGTAACCGAATCTGGAGAAAATTTTTAAAAAAAGATAAAAAATCATTTGTATTTACATTTTGCCATTTTTCCCAGATTACTGTTTGGTTACAGAACCCAAGACAAACATGAATAAAGCAAACTTCTTACCTCAATTTGGATTTATTTACTTAGTTACATTACATATAATCATAAAATACAAAGCTGCATGAAATCTGTCGTAAATCGCAGGATTTAACATTCCCCTATTTCCCGTACTACAATAAAACCATTATTCTGTCATATTTTCTATAAAGTGATAAACTTAACATTTTTTCTGCTGCTTCTTTTACGACTGGGCAAATTCTAATGGATTGTGGCTCACAAGCAATTATAATCTCAATTTAAGAGAAAAATGTCTACAAATGCACTTTCGAAGATACGTAGAACACAGTAGCAAACTACAGTAATCTTCTCATTTTATTCGAATAAATATACTTCTTAGGATTTTTGACAAATGCATTACTTTGGTTTTATGAATGGGGATTTTGTTTTTGGCTTTTCCCCCAAGTTCAACGTCTTTAGACTTACAGTCAATAAATATAATTATTCTGACTTAAAAACGTAAGTATGTGGCCTACCATAACAACATGTCCTACACATATAAAATGGCTAATCTTAATATTTTGTCACTTGACCCTTCATTTTTATGATTTCGCGTATCCTTCTTAGAATTGAATTACTGTATATAAATTTCTAATAAACGTTAATGGGATACTTTCCCAAACTTGTTGAATGGCGGTCATCAGCTGTTCTTTGCTTTCGAGAATTGTTGTCATCAACGGTAAGTCTCTTTTCAATTTTAACCAAATATTTTCTAAGATATTTAAATCTGGAGATTGTGCAGGCTATACAGTAATATTTATTTCATAATTTTCCAAAAAGATTTTCACCACGTGAGCCCGAAAATAAAAATTCGTTATTTCCGCAATAATGGGCCACAAGTTATTGTCCACTATTGGCATCTATATTACCATCAATACGTGGTATGTTTCTTACACCTTCGTAACAGATGCATCTCAAATCATAAATGATAACTTCGTCCGAGAGGTTAAACAGACCAGATCAGGGTTGTTAACTTCGTCGTCTTTTTGCAAGATATTTATATGCGATTGTCTGTACACAAAACTGAGATTAACTACTGACTATCCAATTTATCCAATTATTTTCCACAGTCCAATATCGTCTCTCCATGCACCACTGTACCTTCTTTTTGATATTTTTATTCCTAATATCCATCTTCTTCTTTACGGAACGTCGTTTGTATCCCAAAGCATAAAATTTTCGAGAAACAGTTCTTTGACAAAAAAAGACCCTTACCCTCATTAATTATGTTGGTAATGTCCTGGAGCGACCTCTCTCTGTTTTCTTTCACGGTCCGAGAAAGTTGGTTTACATCCGGATATGTAAATAACCTTTTCTTACCTCTTCAAAGTCTGTTTTCCACAGTACCAAATTCCTCAATTTTTTTCAAAACACTATTGACTGTAGATCTAGAAATCCCTAACGACCTTGCAATCTCGGATTTGTTTTTCCTCTCTTCATAAGCCTTTACGACGAATTTTCTTACCTCTATGCTCAGTTCGTAAGTTTTCGGAGCAATTGTAAAAACGTGTCAATGTTTTATATTTACAGACGATAATTTGACAGCACGCGACGTTATAGGTAGATGTTTATTTTTGTAATTCCTACTAATATACAGTTAGAAAATTTTATTTCAATATATTACGCGAGCCTTGAAAAGGGGGGAGGGGGTAGTCTACTGTACGCCACACATAGTTACGTTCAGTGGCGAATAATTATGTCCACTATCTGTAAACATAACGACTATAGAAACTTTGTCGATAGTGGAATTATTTCGGCATGACTTGCATGCCTAACTAACTTGATATTTCTACCATGATTAAATATTCAATAGATAGTAGAAGTAGGGCCAAAATATAATTACAATACGTTGCTCACTTTAATTTCAAGCAGACTTGGCAGACTTTTTTGTGCCTTATTTCCATTTTAATGTCTGATGATAATTTCTTTAATATAGTTTTCAAGAGGACCGTGAGCAATAAAAATGCGATCGGCCTTTAAGATTTTTAAGTTTGTATTATGGCGCTGAATTACAAGAAAGAGACTGTAACAGAGCTCGTACGGTTAATCTGAATGCAGTGTAGATACAGTTACTATTATACTTTTATATGTAAATAGTTGCAGATTGTACGGATGTCATCATTTGTCAATTTCTTGTCTATTTATAAAGCAGTGTGGAATTTAAGAATAATATATATTGTCTTTTATCATATTTTATTCTTATTCAATTTTTATAATTATTATTTTTTTATTCGTCATTTTTTGTAATTTGATCGTTTGTAAGTTAAATAAAGATATATTATATTGGACGTGAATTATTTGCCTGTATAAAGGTATGCTTTATATCTATGGGAGTATATATTAACTTCGTTAAGCACCACCCTGCAACTACTAAAGTCACCATTTATGGTGAAAAATAAAGTAGGTGCATGCGATAAGTTATATGACTAACGATCTCGTCTCGATGATTCTGGAACTTGCCGATTTTATTCGACAGATTTATATCACATTCTCAAATTTTTGTGATATTATAATAGTGGTGTCTTGACATTATTCACGAAAAGTTTTAGAATATCTATTAAACTGGACCAAAACAATATGAATATTACAATTTTCACATGAACAATTAAAATAAATGAGCCATGAGAAACTTGGATTCGTACCTAAATTACATTATTGTTTTTGTAACTTTATAAACTTTCAATAAAATTGGTATAAATGATTTTGAATCACATGATTTTACAGACACCTTTTTATAGACAATAGAGTTGCCGGGGTATAGAGTCTACATTTCAAAGATGACCGGCTATTCTATTGTCCAATGTATAGACTTTCTGGATAAAAACTTATTACTGTCACAAAAGTTACTCAGTCAAGATCCTCAAGCCTAAATTAATTTCATCATTTGGAAAGTTAATGGTCGCCATCACGAGTTGGTTAACCATTATTGGGTGATTATGGACATGTTCCTTGTGTGTCAGTAGTAACCCATTCTCCCTCATCATTTTGCGACGTCTTACTGGCTTTATACACAGGGCAATACGACGGGTTTCATTTGTGTAAGCAGGACATGCTTCCCCTTCCAGAGGACCTGACGTCACCTCCGCTATTCTTTTTTTTTCCTAGCTTTAGTTTCTGGTGTTTTGTTTGCTTCCTCGTTTGTATTTGTACAAATTCTTTGTTTATTGTCCTTGGTATTAGTGTTTAATTCTTTGTTGATAACGGTCTTATCTTGTCTCTGGATATATAATGTAGTCACCGTTGGTAATTTACTCATTCTATTTTATAGTTTCAACAGGTAAAATTAAAAAAACAAAGTCTGAAGAAACGATAACAAAACCGACGGATGATCTATAATAATCATCAATCAAAGGACGACAGCGATACATGTAGCAAATTACCTCATTCAAATGCAAACTTCATATGTTTAGCAACTCAAATGTAGATTTTCCACGACTAAAATGGTTTCAACGTTTCATTCTCTAATTTATGTTTTTAACATCTGGCGTAGTGTAAACGTTTATGGTTATTTCTGATCTCTATTATACCTCTTTAGGACAATTCTTCAAAGGTATAACAAGTTCTATTTTGAGCATTAGCCCTCATACTATAATTTTTGTGCAAACGAATTACAGTACCGAGTGGTAGACATCGAACTTTGTCAGACATAGCTGATGGACTAGTAGGACATCAAAGCAAACAGTAATTGTACAAACAATAAATGCACATTTCGACAACTGAAGTGTCATCATAGCGCAAGAGGAGATAATTTGTAAAGACAAAATGAATGCCAGTATTTGGGATAAACGTGTAAGGCACTGACATCAAAATTGATGACCATCATGTTAAATTATAAAATTAGAAATAATTCTTTTACATCTAAATTTCTGCATTACAGATACTTGACGCTCAAGTTTACACCTCACACAAAATGTACAGGAACAAACGAAAAACGATAGAAAATTGTACGAATCTATTCTATATAAGACGCTTCAAACATTCAACGCAATATCTTTTCGCTATGAGTAATTTCAGACGCTTCGAACATAAATACACGATCTAGTATCTTTTACACAAAACATTATCGTTAGCGTGTGTATCGTGTGTACACGCTTTGAACGAAAAACATTATTACCTTACAACTTGATTCGTGAAACTCGTATTCGGTGTAAAAATACGTAGAATAGAGATTTAAATTTATATATTTTTTGTCGTTCAAAGTCAAAGTCAGAAAGAAAGAACGAAAGAAAGAAAGATAAAATAATAAAATAATATAAATAAATAGATAAATAATATACAGAAATTGAAAAATTTAGAATTTGTTCATTATCTTAACTTTAACTTGTGGGGGAGGGGGAGGTCGGGTTTCTACAAGCCTATGACTGTTAAAGAAACAAGTAATATATATATATATATATATACCGGCCATGTTTCGCAGAGTGAATATAGTGATATAAAGAAGGTTGCGTTGTTGGAGGTCCATTGTCACTTTCAGTATTTTTCAGGTATATCGTGACTACCAGACATACCGCGAGGAGAGAGGAGTACCTGGACAACTGTCTAGTTGACCCGGTGAAACTCCCAATTTTCAGTAGGTGTCTATATTCATTAACACGTGAAGCGATCATGACTCTGACCCCCGACAGCGGTGTTAACCTTAACCATTCGGACACTCAGTCCTCGATACAAAGAAAGGTATTTACTGGAAGACTGATATCAAACAATGAAAGAAAAGGGAAAACAGTTACTGGCTTAAATGTACATTCCGTCGTGTTTCAATCTTTAGAGAAACATATAAATTTAAAACGACTCGCCGAAATATATGCAAGTGTAATTTTTTCTCCTCATTCCAGTCATACTTTGTACATGCAGTAAATTCTGTAATAAGTCAGCAACTTGAGTTGGAATTTTAAAGAAGTTTAGCTAAATGAAGAGACTAAAATAGACATTTAATTTGACTGGAAAACATTATTCTGGCTGCCAGTTTATCAGACCTTGCACTCTCTCCTTCATGAAATGTGACTGTACTTAGTGAAGAAATGGCTTGTTTAATACATTATAAACGACTAGGATTCAAACGCGCACCCAAACAAACACGCTATAAACCGATACAACACGACTAATGAATTCCTAATATACACACAGATTGAAGTATATAGTTTACGGGGTTTATATCGTCACTGTCAGCAAATCTCCCCCACATAACAAAAGTAAACCTAATCAAATGTACACATACAGACACATTAAAATGGAGTTTATCGTCACTTTCAGCAAATCGTCATTATGACTAGCACATATATTTGTGGAAGGAAGGTAGGTTGGCTGTCTAATGGAGCTGTGAAACACCAAATTTTGCATATGTATCTGGAACTTTAACACATAAAGCGGGGCCGAGGGGGACTCAAACATGCCACAGCAGCGACGCGGACACAAGACATAGGAGATACGCAGTTTAATGTTGATGTGAGTAATTACGCAGACAAAACTTACGTCGGAAAAACAAAGAAAGAGATAAAGGAGTACGTCAAAAGATATGCCACAGAAAACAAAGCTATTACTACTAATCTTGATATGGGTTAAAACAGGATAGTATGACTAAGGAAAGGAGACTGTCCAGATCATGCTGCTCGAATGGACCAAACAGCGGACAACTTTCTTGGGTTTATTGCGCAAAAAGACCCGAATATGAACAAAAATACATCAGGGGTCTTGAAACTAATTTAACTGACAACTCATCTGCAGTGAATAAAAAAAGTATTGCAGGATAAAATAGACATACAAAACGACTAGTTGCACAAAAGGAGTAAGAACTGAGAAAGTATCTCGCAACAAAGTCAGAACTGACTAACCTGGCTACGAAGTTAGAACTGACTAACCTAGCTACAAAGTCAGAACAGACTGAAGCTACAAAAGATTTAATCAACCTTGCGACAAAGTCAGTTTGATTGAAGCTACAAAGCATCTTGCAACAAAGTCAGAATTGAAAAATGACTTTGCTACAAAGCAATTGCTATTGGACCAAATTAATAAAAGAAAGAAATAGCCAATATAAAATTCCTGGGTAGGGATGGAAAATTTAGCCCTGTAAATGGTCACCAAGGACCTATCATAATGTGTATTTTACAAGCGTTATTTAGGGATGCAGAGAGCGTGGCATCTCCCAACACGGGACATTAGGATTTTACATCCCCATCCGACGGACGAGTTGTGCATTTTCACATCCCGCACAACCAAGGAACGCTCCATTGCGGAGGGCTTGTACCCCGCAACCAGAGAAACCGGGTCCTATTTCTATACCCTCGGGGAAACAGAATATTGGTCCTAAAATGCATTACTGTTTATACCGAAAAGGGAAAACTTAGTACACGATATTATGTTTTAATCGATATTAAATCAAATTATTTATTTAAATTGATTCCTGATCAGATTATTTACTTTATATTTACTAATCAAATCCCGAAACTACACATGTTTAAAAAATCAACCATCTTACCAAATCATTAAGGTATCTACAAAAAACCGGACTACAAGAGATTAATACAAAAAATGTTAACGCGGACTGACTTTTTTTTTAATTATTTTTTAAATTATTTTTTCAGTTACTTCAAGTACGAAAAATATTTCAGGTAACAACGAAAAGCATGAGAACGGTTGATAATCCAACCATTTTAAAATCAATTTGTAAAATATGCTATATTTCGCGTTTGGAAACATACACGTCTATCAAATATAGGTGGCATAAACACGAGCAGTTTTTCTGTAATTTATCAATGTTCTACCTATATCCTGCACTCAGGTATAAAAATCACTCGAGATGTCTTTCTTTTTCAAAAGGCAGAGTTTTGTTTTATAGTTTAATCAACAGATAAAGTCAAAGGGAAGCAACTCGAAAATTTTAGGAGTCAGGAAAAAAATAGCCATTTTCATAATATTATGAAATTCTCTATGTGCCTGGACTGTTAAGGAAAGACAGTAATCTCGCTGCGGCATCAAATCATGTCTGCAGATATTTATGGGAAAGGAACGTGAATTTCTACAGTGGTGACAAAATAGACAAAATAATGACTGATGCAAGACATCCTTGCCGGGAAAATTGTTTTCATACCGATGTGACAGCTCTTGGAAACTGTATTCACGAGTAGTTAGATATGTTCGTGTAAGTAAGAACAAGGAAAAAAGAAACATATGGAACACAAATACTGCATTTCAAAGGAAAAAATATTGATGTTAAAGTACCCTTCCAAGACAGAAATGCATCCCTGAGCAAATATTTTGATCGCAATTAGCCGAATGTGATAGATTCATATTGAACTGCCATGGAGCAAAGGAAGTTCAAGGACTATGAGTAACAAAATCAAGAGAACCAGGAAAAATATTGGAAGGACTTGGCATCCAGAGCTAAGGGACAAGTCTGCTGGTGTGAAAACCCGTATGTATCGGGTCATGAAGAATTGTAATGGCAATGCTAATTAGTTAGTG
Organism: Lithophaga nigra; assembly: GCA_028566555.1. Taxonomy (NCBI): domain Eukaryota; kingdom Metazoa; phylum Mollusca; class Bivalvia; order Mytilida; family Mytilidae; genus Lithophaga; species Lithophaga nigra. The sequence goes on from JAOXYJ010027559.1 coordinate 11,782, forward strand.
CTTTTACTTGATACAGTTGTGGAACATTACATTACAGTCAAAATCATGCCAACTTTCATCCTACTTCTAGATTCAGTAAAACAACCATGTGCCATCACGAGACATAATCTGTTATCCAACAGCTTAACAGTTACAAAGGAATACCATTAGATAACTGTATATTTACAAAAACCCGGAAGACCTTACCCGTTGTCGTGATGCTCATTATATTGAAGAGGTACCATAACACCATTCCAATTCACGTTGATAAAAGGTCACTCATGATTTATTGTACGACATTATGAACAGTTATTTTAGATTGGAACGAACATATAGATAGACCTGCATCAGTGCAATTTTGGGTTTACCATGGTCATCAGCGGTGCCGGTCGGAATATCGGGTTTTAACACCGGAAGTATATACATTTCTCGATCATTTATGGAAAACATTTGCTAATTTTCTGAATCATGCCTCTTATGCTAATGACCAGATTCAGTATGAAGATAGTGAAAATGTTCATTTGACTAGGACGTTTCCGTTTTACACATGGTGATTCAGATGCTGATGAGTAAACTGTGATATGATCTGTGGTATTTGATTCTCCATGTCCTTTTGTTTTCAATGTAAACAAAAAGAAAAAATGACACAATCGAATATTCACACTTGATTAAATTGAAAAATAAAGAATATGAGGTAGATGTACTGAGACAATATT
>JAOXYJ010027668.1:0-12475 GCA_028566555.1 Lithophaga nigra
TTTTCAGGATAATTTTTCAGCAAACAAAGCCTTCAATCATGTCACGTACTGTATTTTCCCTCATCAATATATACTGAATATACAATATATCAATTTACATATTCATCAAATGCTTCAGTCTTCGATTATATCGCCTTATTTTACATTTTCTCAGCATTGTGCAGCATACAGAGCGTCGATTATAAGACGTAAATGATGTTACGTTAAATGCCCGAACATCGTGCACGTCGTCACTGTGCTTTTGACCTCATAGCTTTTTAACCGGTTTTAAATACCTACAAAAATATGCAATTATGTTTTTTGTCTCATATTTATTCGTCCATGACATCAATAGACTGGCGCAATTAATTCATAAACAGAAATGGGAAATTGGTCTGGCGAATATTTAACCGAAATATTAGCTTTTAAAGAAATTATCAGTAATTGACTGTACGCAAATATAGATTTGTAGATTGAATTAATCAATCATTTGTACCATGATAATAACCTCAGCGATCTGCTGTTTTCATTGAATATAAGCTTTAAAATTAAGTCCGTGACCGCTGAATTATGAGAAGTGAATTTGCGCTAAATGAATACACTCAAATGGAGCGCAGCTATTGGTTAGCATCATACAATAAGTGCATTCCTTTGGGAATTTGTGAGCGCACGCAACCGCTCATTGCTAATTAGGTCCCAATCACTGTGCAGCCATCTTGCGCCAGAGAACATTTAGATTGTGATCGATGATTTTGGAACGTAAAGCATAAAGTAAGTACGGCTTTACGACCATATATCAGATTTGAACCCAATCCATTTGTCATGTTTTGTACAAAAAATATGTTTAAAGTATCAGAACTGTCAATAGAGAAGAGCGTTGGATTTATAGAACTTCAAAATCACAGGTACCAATTTTACTGCGTTCGAAACGCTTTTTTGGATTAATCGTCATCAGGTTCGCTCGTGGCCAAAGTTTGGAAAACCAAAATTATCAAACCACTGGGAGTACAAAAATCAAAACGGGCCTAAAGAGAATAGCCAACGTCTGGGTAAGGTCTACTTTGCCTAAGGGAGTTGAAACCTTACTTTTAATAAAATTACAAAATTTATGAACTGTGATTGGTTATAATATACTCGAGGAAGTCCTTAAGATTAATATATTAAACAAATTTTTATATTTTAGAACATCGCTCTCTGCATCTTGGATAGGATTTGAAGATCCTCATTCAGGGCTTGATCACTTTAGAGTATGCGTTGGTACATCTGTACCCACTTGCGACGTCATGAAACGCTGGAATGTATCACTGTCGTCGTCGTTCCTAAGAACCAACTTAAATATGACAGTTGGAACAAATATGTTTGTTACAGTTCAAGCTTGCAACAGAGTAAATATTTGCACAGAAAGATCTTCCCAGAGCTTCATAATAGATATTTCACCACCATTCTTGGTAACAAAACCACGTATTCAAAGTATTCATCAAGATACTTCCGGTTCCCATGAAATTATGTCTGATCCTTCGTTTTTCAAAGTGAAATGGAAATTTCAAGATGATGAAAGTCCAATTATTCGTACGACCATTTCCGTATATAGCAAGCTTGATTCGCATGTTCCAGTGCAGGATAAAATTTTGTCAAATGAACATGAACTAGTCGTTCATCTGTCAGAACAAAATTTACTTCGACAAGGTGATGTTTATAATGTAAGGGTTACAGTATGCAATGCTGCATCCCTTTGCACTACTGGTTTCAGTAATGATATTCTGGTTGATAATACACCACCTCATGTCGGTGGATTCATGCCACCATTACAATATAAGGTGAACGGATCAGCGAAGAAACTGCTTATTCTAAATCTGACCTGGTATGGTTTTGTTGACATAGAGTCTGATATAAGATCATATTATATATCAGTCGGATACACTTACAGTGGTAGTCAACTAGTTGAAAGTTACAAAATATTTCCCAACCATACTGGTGATCACAATTTACAGCAAGGACAGGTAACGCTGAGTGCCCCAAAGACATTGCCGGACACCTTAATTTTCACAATATGGGCTGAGAATTATGCCGGACTTACAACTGCAGAATCAAAAGTGACCGTAAATGTACTGAGCGCCAACCATGATCGTTCTAAGGGGAACCTTATTATTCAAAAGCATTCATGTAAATCAGATTATTGTAATAATGACTGCACCTGTGCAGTATTTGGCAAAAAATGCAAAATCAAAAGAACGGTAAAGTGTACACAAAAAACTGATGCGAAAAACGTTACTGAAGTAGTCAAGGTGACTGCAAATACAGACAATACATTATACCAAATAGTCGGTTCATCTTTATGTCTCGGTATGGAATGGTCATACACTATTGAGGTTATTAGATTTGAATATAGTTTTGGTATTTACGGTGCAAAGGTTGGTGAGGGGTTTTTTAATTTAACATTTGAAAATCCTTGGCATGATGTTGGCAAAAGAACAAAGGCATTTCACTGTCTTTCTAAGGGAAGAACACTGAAACACAAAACGTCTTATGTAGGGTATGTACGAGCTTGGGTCTCATTTACAGAGTATATGATATCCGAGTCATCTCCAGTAATAATTGACCATACTCCTCCAGATTTCCACAAAAGACATTTCGTTGTTGACACTGATAAGTTTTGTGATGGTGATGACATAGACTATATTGTCCCGCATAAATCGATATCAGCTTGTTGGAATGGAGTGTTCTCAGACGATGAAAGTGGCATTGATTACTTCACGGTGTCTTTGGGTTCATCACCATCTAGTAAGTATATGGTATTAAGCATTGCACTTGCAGCCATAATTTGTATCAACAACACAAGTAGGAATATTTAGCGCATGCTCAAATCACTACCACTAACTATTACGATTTCGGACTTGGTGGATCATCCTGTTAAAAAGTTTTCAGCAAATAAAAATACTTGACAAATTATGTATCACGGACAAAAATAAGATAAAAAAATAATTCGGAATCTATTAGGAAACACAATTCCTTATTATATTTGTGTGAAATCATGATTCTCTATAATGTACAAATTTTTGTGTATTATGCTGTTGCTTTAATCCACCAATCGAAATTCCAAATTTACATAACACTATAGAGGAACACTGTTTCAGTAAATTCACGGATTTTGAAATGATTAAATCGCGTCGTCTGTACATATATCGGCACGTAGTACGTCGATGACCGACAATAACACGGCGCTAATAAAAACAGCTATATACCATTTATTTTCATAATTGCACGCCTTCCCTCGACAAAAATATAGGAGTAATTTTTTCCTTCAATTTAACGTTTTGTGCTGACCTACATTATTATACAGCATCAGGTCATGTGGGGTATGTTCACGTTGGCACTAAACTATAGTAAGTTACATGTAGTCTGACAGAGACAGAAAAATAAACTGCAAGATTTCTTTTCATTTCTTTTGTAGTTTTGACACAAAAGCCATTCTCGAAATTTCAAACAATTCGGTGCATTAGTTTTTAAATTGATTTAGTAGTATGACATTCTCAACAACTTCGAACAAGCGATTTACTCTCGGACCATAAAAAATGATACCCACGCATTAAAGTAACTCACTGTATTCGGATTACTCGAATTTTATTTTATGATAACTAATATATATAAATAAAAAAAATCAAAGCTGCTTTAGATAAAGGAAAGAACGTAGAGAAAAATGAAGACTAAATTGTTTTTTGAGTCAGAAGTTAATAATCCAAATTACTTTTTAAGTTAATACAAACTGTACTAGAAGAAACCATTTTGTTGTGTATTTTGCATGAACCATCAAAATATTTCAATTAGAAGAAAATGGGATTTCTTCAATATAAGACTTCTCCTTCTGTTGAAGCATACCGTTTCCCGTATCATATTCTATTTCCTTCCAAGGTCGATATGATACAGACTGGTTATATGCCATGAAAAAAGTATGTCATGTGTAATCTTTATCCGTTTACTTCAGTTGATGATGTAGCACAGATAGCTGACGTTGCGATGAACACCAGCATTCAGTGGACAAATTATTCGTTTGAACCCGGTACAAGATATTATGTCACAGTCAGAGCCGTAAATAACATTGGACTAACCACAGAAGTAAGTTCCGATGGATTTGTTGTTGACGACACTCCACCAGTTGCAGGAATTGTCTACAATACCAGGGATCACAGGGACATTGTCTATCAATCTATTTATGAACCAGTGCAGTTCTCATGGCATGGATTTGATGATGAACATTCGTTTATTGATTCCTACCTGGTATCATTTGTACTTAATGAAGAGAAAAAATACAAGAATGGTCTATTAGATTTTGAGAATATTGGTTTAACTAACACCGTCTCGTATACAGGAAAACTGAAACACAAAGATACAATCAGAGTATTTGTTAAGGCGGTGGACAAAGCTGGTCATGAAAGCCCCATCGTGATGTCACCTCTGTTGCGTATTGACGCCACTCCTCCGGAATCATTTATTTGTGATACTTTTAATGACATAGACCATCAAAATATTGAAGTTAAAGAAAGGTTTAGATTTAGTTGGACCAAGATGATTTCCTGTAATATGTATGATATTTTGAAGATTCGCGTGAAAATACATAATATACATTTCGAATTCCGAACATATTTATCAATAAATGACATGTCTATGATTCTGCCGTTTGCAGTGAATGCTGATAGTTCGGTGGTGTCAGAATACACTTACCTGTCACAAGAAAATAGTACTAAAAACATTTCGATTCATTTCAATGGAGTTGAACCAAATACCACACTGACCGTTAAAATATCGAAATGTTCGCAATTAACAATAGTCAAAAACAAAAGTGACAGCGTAATAGCTCAACAAATATCATCGGACTCAGTGTCAGTTTGTGTACACACAATAGACATGGAAAGTAGGATTAAAAAGATATCTGTCGGTATTGGCAGCATATCAGATGGTCTTGAAATTCAAACTTTGCATCCGATTGAATCACATTTACACCAGGTCGTTCGAGGAAATTTTTCCCACGGTATGCAAATTTTCCTAAAAGCGGAAGCTGAAAATCACGCTGGCTTACATTCTGTATTTAGATCGACACCTTTAATTATTGATCATACACCACCATTACTTCACAATGTGAATTGCTTCATTGACTATGCATTGCGAAAGAATACATCATTAATCAATGTAAAATCGACTTGGAAAGCATCCGATCCGGAGAATGAGATCAAATATTGTGAATACTGTATCGGTGAGTTGTCTTAATTAAAATTTGTGAACAATAGCTGAAAATAAATAACAAATTCGATCCAATTAATAAAACCATGAGACACTACATACAGGCAAAACATAATAAAAATATTAAAACATCAGGTTAGCAAAAAGTCTGAGAAGCGCAACCGGAAGTAATATCTCTAACCTTGTGTTCGGTAGGGTTGATGTGGCTTGTCCATGCATAACTGGCATTTCAATGAAGTAGGGTCAAATATGGTGAAACAATCATAAACTGTGTGTTGTATTACACGAATAAATTCATAACGGATACAAGTCAGATGCAGTAAAAATATCTAATTATTGGTCATGCAGGTAATGAAAACAACGGTACATAAAAAAAAAACACTTTTACTACCTTATTTGAGTGATTCATGAAATATTTTAAGTTCTGTAGTACGAAGACAAATATTGATGATTCGAATTGGCCGTAAAGATAATCTGCATTTTTCCCATATTGCATAGTATCAACATTTTCTTGTACAGCTGACAAGTGTAGTTATATTTGTAGGTTCCACGCCGACGTCATGTGATATAATCAAATGGTCAAGCACAACCTCTCTGTCATTATTTGAATCAGTGGCGTTTCATGCTCAACATGGAAACAGAATATTTGGACAAATACAATGCATCAACAGAGTAGAACTTACTGGACATGCGTACTGTGGACCTCTTATCGCTTCTTACTTATCTCCACTGAATGAAAATTCAGACGTTCAGTTCATTACAAACAGAGGAATAAACACTTTGGTACAAGGAGACTCAAATGCAATCACCTTCCGATGGGATGAATTTGAAGACATTTCTGGAATTAAAGAATATAGCGCAAAAGTTGTACATGGCAATAGCGAGGTTACCCCTTGGCAGGAAATTGGAGATAAAAATTACCTTCGAATTCCGGAATTGAATATGAAAAGACAGGAAAGTTACAGTGTGGTGATCAAGGGAATGAACTTTGGTGAAAAGTGGAGTCCTTCAGTCAACGGAACAATAATAATAGACAATACAAAGCCGACATTTTCAGGTGAGAAGATACAAGGCTGGGTTCATAGAATCTTGCCTGTTTTTAGACTAATAGTTGAACTAAAGATTTCGTCAGATTTAGGTAAAATTACGACTTGCAATTAGTTGTCTATTTAATCAACACGTCGAAGGATATTAACTGACTATGGATATGGAAAACCTAATACAAATACAAGCATGTATACTTTATCGTAGGTCCTATTTCTATTTCTAAGAAGAAAAACTTAATTTGAAAATCTATTCGATTTTATACTACAGATATGAAAAAATATGTCTCGACTTGACAGGTATATAAGACTCGTATATGATTTAGTAATACACAAAAATTCTGAATATTTGAGATAAATTTCTCTTTTCTTATTTACAGGCAACGAGATTACCATTCGTCATATCTCTGGAAATGACTATGAGATTGAATGGTCAGATGTATTTACGTCCCCAAAGAACATAGATTCTTACGATGTATCAATTGGATCAATGGAAGCCAGTACTGATGTTCTTATGCCAACTACGACATCGCGTAGTGTGGTTACTATTTACATACCAGATGATGTAAAGGAACTATTCATTGTTCTCCTGGCAGTATCAAATTCTGGGATATCAGAAACTTACAGACAACACCTATTTCTGGGTTAAGAACACATTGCTTCTAATGTGATACCTAATATCCGTCCATTTAGTATGTTTTTATTATAGAATTAAAATACTTTTGCATCCATTTCTGTGTCTTTGCTAACTTGCATTCAACGTACAATAAAGCAAAAAGTACGTATAAATAGTAATGATGAGGTTATTGACAGTATAGGGCACATACATTTGAATGTGCGCAGAAAAGGTTCTATGTTTCTTGTTGAATGAACAAATTACAACATGCAAGAGAGATGGTATATATACGTTTATTCAGCTGTATTTTAATAAATACATCTTGCACAATAACATTGAAAAGTAGAATAAAAATAAGAGAATGTCCGGTAAAGCGAAAACAGTCGCCGGTGTCATAAATTCTGATCTTGTTAATATGTGAAGTTTCGATCGCACATGAATAATTACTTCATTATGGTTAATGTGAAATTACAGTACATCAACCTCGCGTAGATGCAATATTGTTGTTCATGTCGTTATCACTTGAATGAGAGGTAATAATGGCTGGAAATCACACAAATGTTGTTGTTTGGAATTTATCTGCTTGAATAAAGGATCGTTCTTATAAAAATGAATTCTAAATTACAGTCTTTTCCTTGTAAAATTAATACTGAAATGCAGTCGGTTCCGTTTGTTTTATCTAAGTGATCAGCAAACTGTAATTGAAAGGTTCTAAAGAGAAGCAGCGAGATCGAATGAGAGAGAAAAAATATTTGTCTAAAAACAAATGAACAAAAGACTCAAAATTTCTGACAACGGTAAACTGAATGGGCAATGACAAGCCTAGGTGCGATATTCTTTGATTAACATGACGTAAAACAGATATGTTGAACGAAAATGACTCTTTATATCCCCATGTAGGTATGATGCGTATTAGCACAAAATTGTATACATGTTCATAAAACTAATGCGGAATATGGTATCTCAAACAGATGTTTCTTTATTATTTTTCAATGGAATCCTTAATCTTTTTGGTATAAATAAAGTAGATCTATTTTAAAAGTACTCTCACAAATTGGCATTAAAGCCTTTGGTTCCGATACATATGTATCTGTGAATATCAGCAAATTTATGTATCGTGACATTTTATTTGCAAGCAACAGTATTCTTCTCGGTTTTATATTTGACAGCTGAAAGGAAAAGATCCAAGACTGCTGATATACTCAAGAATGGTCTTGTGATAAGCCCAGAAAGATGTATTTGTATTGAACGGAACCTTTATCCAAAGTTAATTTTATACATTGATAAACTTGTCTTAGACTTTTTCAAAGCCAGTCAAATTAAAATTTTCAAAATATTAAAAATTTTTGTACTAGGAATAAAGTTAAAAGTTACTGGCTAATAGACATGGAGTCGGTAAAAACATTTGTAATCATGATGAGTGGATTTGCCGAAATACTTTATCGACTAAGATTACCCTTAGTATCTCAAAACTAAAATATCAATATTATTTTTATTCCTTTATTATTATAAAGATTGTACAGCTGTTGAACTTTCTGATTGAAAACATATCTATTGAATTCGTTGGACGTATATTTCAACAGAGAATCGGCATCCAAATGGAACAAACTGTGATCCCTCGTTTGCCCCTACTATATTCGCATGAAGCAGAATTAAATAAGAAAATTCAAGTGTTGCCAAATTCTTTACTTTCACAGTTCCAAATTGGATATAATACTTGCATCGTTTCTATCCAGATAAACTTGAATTGAAATGAAGGACACAGAAGAAACAACGCAGTCTGTTTCTTACCTTGATCGTTACCTACACATTTACAAAAATAGACTCTTTCAATCCTAGATCTATGACAGAAGAGACGACTTTAATTTAACTATTAGTAGATTTCTCTTTCTTGAGCGGCAATTCACTAGTTGCACCCGTGTATTTGAGTTACAAATGATACGATACAGGAGCCTGTTCATGCTGCAGTGACATTTTGAAGAGGGGTAAACTTTTGAGATAAAGTGAATGCGCATATTGTGCACTAAATTTGGTATCATAGATTGTTATTGCTTAAGCAGGAGTGTGAGACAGTCAGATTAAAACTGTGATTCGTCAATCTTATGGCCGCTATCAGAAGGCGGTGGAACATTTCGAATTGTCTATGTCTCAGCTAAGTAATGATATTGTCCCGTTATAGATGTGAGTACATTCCAGAAATTGACTATTCTGACTATTAGTAGACTTGACTAGTGTTGGTAAAAATCGTGTAAGAATGGAAGAATTCAAAGCAGTTGCTTTGGACTTCATTTACATGCCTGATGTTTTATTCGTAATACGGTATATTGAATATAATGATTATATCAGTCATATTGGTCTATAGGAACAAAACTAATCTCGAAAAAATTAATTGTAAATTATAGATTCAAACTGATATACAGGTTGAGCATATACAGACACCTCTGATATGTTATCTTTACTGACGGGTCAATTTTTTTCTCAGCTTCAATGATAATTGACCCGAATTATGAAATAATTTATCTTAAAACCGGTTATTACCGGTTAAGTTGCAAATGTCATTTTATTCCTTTTCTATACTAGATTTCTGAATAGTATTTATATGATGTCCTTTTCAGTTTGTTGTTTGAATTAGAGACATTTTTCGGATGCTGTGTTGTGTCTTGTGCCAACAGGAACAAAAGGCACATCAACTCTGCGCGATTAAAACTGAAGCATTTTATAGAAGAACCTGCTCAAGTTAAAAAAAACTAATGATTACGAAAATCTTAATAATATGATGTATTTGGTCCAATTTAAATAAAAAACTAACCCACCTTAATTGAGACAATCTATATTTCCCTTACTCTACCTGTCATAACGCAGACATTTGAAACTTTAACCGAAGTGTCGCGATCTACGTAAATTTGCCCTGTTTCTCAGTCATTATACGTTATCCACTAAATCAGAAAATCAAATATTTTCCATAGCTGTTACAAGGCAGGCATTATGAAATTTTAACAAGTGTCACGAATAACATGGCTTTTCCTTGTATTGTAGTTATTATCCGTTCTACTTACCGTATCTATTGCAGATTTATATATAAGGTAATACAGTACTGTCTGGGAGAGTTTAACAAAAGCTTTCAAATGGCTGGAAAAATGAAAACCCATTTTGAACACTGGCTACAGACTGTTGACACCCTGGTCACCTGTCAGAGACAGTGACGACTGTTGAAAGTTTTATCATCTGGTTGCTGATAGGTTTTTGATTACGACGTCAAAAAAGACGACCCTGTCTGAATATGTCAAGCACACATTCCATCAAAGTAGCAAAGAAGCTACAACTACAGTTGATGTAGATTCTTACATTGTTACTTACTGACTAAGGGGTTTAACAAATTTCGACAGTGAAGTTGCCAACTTTAACAACCTTGGTAACTTTTAACACCTTTACAATCTCCATTGGACAAATCCCATAATCAAATGGGAACAATGTAAAATCCTAAATATATTAAATACAATATCGTACATGAACCTACAATAATAAGCTTTTGTTTCTGTTTGGACTTTTGACCTGCTTAACTGACGCTTATACATTATTGGCTTATAATCTGAACAAATTCTTAATCTCCACACTATGAAAATATCAGGACAAAACACAGTAAAAATTAGCCGTATTGGTTTAATATTTATAAGGCAAACCAGCTGGATCTTATGCACAGTATGTCTTTGAAGGCTGTATTGATTCTGGACACCAAGACTTACATAAATCTCCAATATGAAAATGAATATCAACTTTAGAAAATCTCCCAGCAATTTTGGTATGAAAACGTCTCGACGTTTTCGGTTCAAAGCATAGTATACGTTTGATATATTACATTTTGATTCCATAAAACATTTGGCTTTCATATTCATCAAGGTTTACTGTTCATGTTGAGAAAGATCTTTAAAGTTTTCCCCAATGAACACATTTTTACTTGCCTTTCTCAGACAATTGTTAAACCTCTCAAAACAAAGATTTTTGGGCGTAAAGCAAATAGCTGATACATACAAGCAGTACAGATTGAGCAACCGGCGAAAGTTTGGTTGAATTCCCGACAGTGGTTTAGGAATAGTTGCAGGTATCAGAAGTTCATTGAGGAGGGCCAACTTCTCCTAAATTTGTTTCACTTCTAGGGCCAATTTTAAAACATTGTCAAATATTACTGAAAATTCATCAATACGTAGCCTGCTATATTTCTTTCAATTGTGGTCTACAGAATTGGTGTAGAAAAAAGTTATACTTGGTTCAAACATTGCCTTTAGATCGTGTTTCGACCCAAATGTGCTACTTTGACGTCTTTGAAGTGATCATTCAGTAAGGACCTTCAAAACTAACAGCAATTTTCGTGTGAAACCTTGTTCGTTTATTCTCTTACATTTAATGTCAAATCACTTTGGTTATGAAGGTCCTTCATAACAAATTTATGAAAAATGGTAAAAATTGATGAAAGGTCATCTTTCACAAACATTTCTTCTTAGAAAACTCTAAGTTACAGAAAGTTTTCAATTGAATTTTCTTTTGTTAAAGTGTTACTTTACTTAATTTTTGGTCGAAATACTTGAAATTTAAAAACGAGTGCTATGAGTGAAACAAATACAGGGGTAAATGGCCCTAGTCCTTTGAAGTTTTCTTGCAACAACCTAATACAGTTGTAAATCTGCAGTCAAAGTAGGACTCTTAGCTATAATGCAGGACCCTGAGCTATTGTAATCAAAATACGGGACCCAGGACGATTTACTAACATGCAAAATATCTCTGCATGCAAAGCATGCTCAAACACTGAAAAATCACATATCTTAATAAAATTTGAGATTTCATATTTCTCAATATATATTGGTTTTTTTTTCAATTTTCGAATATGCCTTTCATGTGGAACCTTATAGGCATTTTGCGCATTATTTATTTGGGTAGTACTTGAATTATGGCAAAAATCAGCATGCAAGGCATAGTAAAATTTTAATCTGATTAATGTTACTATCGGATATTTGTTTTCACAGTGCAGTTAGACCATTTCCAGTTATCTGTATTTATTAAATATAGTAACAGTAATAATATATGATACCAAATTAGTGACAAGTCATATTTTGTAAATTGTCAATTTCATTTTCTTTACAGTCAAGGACTAATTTAGAGAACAAAGAAGAGTTTTTATTAATTATTGTGTAAACTGAGCAATTTTTGGATTAATTAAACATTTTTATTGCTGCAGTATAAAAAGACAATAATAGATCAACGTCTGAAAAATATCAACCGTTTTGTATTCGGCACGAACTGTTGAGGGGCTCGGTAAACCTCGCCCTTCCCAAGTTTCTAAGCCTCATACAAAAAAGTTTATATTTATTCAGGCGGTGACCTAATATTTTAAATACATACAGTCAGTTTTGTTATTCTCACGGATTTTGGCAAAATTTCAATTCAATAGCTACCTAGTATACAATGATACTATACAGTTGCGTAATGGTAACGAAAAGTTATCGATAAATACCGGATTTTTTAGTTTGTTGCTTCTCCAAAAAACTTCTGTAAGTACGAGTCGTTTTATCACGTCATATTGAAGGTGGTGGTATATCCAAAAATATGC
>JAOXYJ010027777.1:0-12474 GCA_028566555.1 Lithophaga nigra
TTCTGATTCCAAATGTTGAAGAAAAAAATAATTTGATTCAAAAGGGAAAAAAATAAATATTCTGAAGCCCCATTTTCATAGTTAAAAAAACTATTTTTCACTTCGATTGAAAAAAATTTTGTCCAGAAAAAAAAAACCATAGCCCCCCCTTTGAAGTTAAATGGTCGGTCCCTTAGCTGTGACCCTTTTGCAATGGTCTGTGACATTTTGCACTTGTCTGTGACCTTTTTATATGCGTTGTGACCATTTTGCAATGGTTTGTGACCTATTTCTATGCATTGTGACCTATTTATATACGTTGTGACTATTTTCAATGACTGTGACCGTCATAATATTAGGTATTTACATTTTGTATTGACGACTGGTGGCTTGTACATGTATGCTTGATAAATACAGAAGCAATATGCTGTGACCTTGTGACCCAGTGACCAAGTCACATTTTTATACATGTGGGAAAGTGCACTGAACTTAAGGGGGCCGGTGGCCCGTGGCCCGTCCCCCTTTTCAGACCTCAACAATGATAACTTAATAAGGTAAATTGTATTATTTATATGATTTTTCTTTCGCTCGGCGTGTGGGCCTTTCGAAAATACCGGATCCGCCACTGAAATGCACTATACATTTTTTTCTATTTTCTATAAAAAGTGATAAAGTCACATTTTTTTCTGTTTCACTCTACATATATTAGTCGGATTATTAAATAAAAGTGTTATGAACTGGCTGTTTCTGTATTGGCCCTGTTATCTGTGTTTACCCGAGACCAGAATATAACACTATAATACAGACATGCTGCTGGAATGGGTCTGCATTTTAACAGTTTAAGCTGCCGAATATATATAGGGATACAGGAGGGGGTCTGGTCCCGCAATCCCGAACTTATAAAAAATTAAAATCTCGAAACCCCTGACTTACAAAAACAGCAAGCTCGAATCCACAGTCTGAAATAGGAATTCCCGGATTCCGAAATGGGTTAATCCCGTAATCGAGCTTTAAAAAGACCAAGTCTCGAAAAAGGCACTCTCCCCATATATGAATGGGTCATTAATTTCTACACTTAAATATATTAATAGGTGGTAGCATTGACCAACAATATGTTTATGGGACAAGAAAATTCTACCAACACTCAGCTTTCAAGTGTTTTATTTAGTAAACTATAGCGTAGAATGTATTCTAAAATTGTAAAAGTTTTCTGGAGGATTTTTTTGTTATTTTGATCTGGGACGATAAGTCTTGGATGTATTTATTTTTTGGGAGGGGAGGGATACATAAAAGGGTAGGATTGATATACATACTTTTTCACGCATTTTGTCTGTTTTTGTTTCACTGCAGTCTTCATGGTTCTTTACCAAACATCCACGTAGTGTATAATATGGTTATGCCATTTGCATCGTTGTGGGGAATAAATACAAATGTTGACACAAATGCACGATACATTCCCGTAATGAATAGGGTAATGAGTTTACGGAAATTTGCCACAGGCCTATTTATTTAGTCTTTTATGTCAGAAAGTTTGTTGGTAAAATATTTTATATTGCCACCTGTGATTCCAAAGCTAAATATGTAGAAAAACCTTCTAAAATTAAAACAGAACAATCTTAATATATTGCCAACTTAAATAAACTGTTTTTTGGAATTCATATTTGAAATTTTATTTTAAAACTCAGACGACCAAATTTTTTCTTAATATACTAATAATTTTACACAACTTTTCCTTTGGTTATGTTTTTCACCTTTTCATTTCAATGATGTTTATCACTGAGGAAAAATAGCCTATGGGACTCTATGGGAAATACCTTTAAAAATCCCCTTTTCAGACGCCACCGAGTCGGTGTAAATAAAAACGATGTGATTTTTGCATAAATCTCGATTTAACATAGCCTTAATGAAAATACAAAGGCATCCGAAAGCAGATCTTCATTTTTACAACATATAAATAAAAAAAAAATGATACCGTGTGAGGTAACAAAATTATCTTCCATAAAATAAGTCCCAGTGTAACTCCCACAGAAAATTTAGTCTCGTTGTCGGTTATTTCAAAGGAACAGGACACTTATATTGATGGCTAATATAAAATTAACTGATCTTAAAATAAAATTAACTCTATTGGTGACTGAAATAATTTTCTAAATACAGGATTTTTATTATTACGAAGTTTTCCAGGTCCTAGCTATTGCGACCAAAAACGGAATGTTGAAATATTTCTGCCATTCAACTTTTACGACAAGAAAAAAAAACAAATAAAGAAATAAATAATCAGTGAAAACTATTGTTTACTATTAATGGTTTCTATAAAAATTATGGATAGAGACCGTTTTCGTAGTGTATATTTCATTTTGACCATGGTAAATTCTCCATAAAAATATATATATAAACAAATGTATACCTTGAAGGATAAGAATTATTATAGAACAATTTTTGACTTGCTTCTGCAAATATAATTCTCCAATAACAATTGGTAAAATGAGCTTTGAATTTAAAAAAATCAATACACAATTCTTACATGTATAAAATATACAAATTTTTATAAAGACCGTGAGTGAATAGTATTTGACTAATTTTCAGAATTATGTTTGACAGTGATATGAATGGTTTATTTCTTCATTGAATTAAATTTCTATGCAATTTTTTCAATTTGTCAGTGCTAATTTTACGCATAATTGTGTATATTACTACCTTTAAACTAGAAATACTTTTCCGAAAATGGCAACAAGTAAAGAACGATGAATTATTTGAACTGAGCAAAGTAAAAGATTAGCTAAATGTTAATTTATACCTAGCAGGAATCCCCATGTAATGAACAATCACAGTGTCGATCAACACCCCCAGGAGTTTACCCCTTACCTCTAATTTTTCATCCTGATTCAAGTAGATATAATACTATATAGCATGCATACAGACATAATTTTTATACAATTGTACAACGACACCATGGAAGTAATACTTCCATGCTGAAACCTTTTGTATTATATTTTCCAAGATTTCACTATCTGTTTTAGTGAATATATTCCAGATTTTTATATTAGAAATCAATTTTAAGGTATAAAATATCATCAAAATAGAGAATGTATATAAATATCCTAAAACTTAGACGCAGTATTCTAAATACGAATAACTTTAATTTAAATAGATTAAAAGATTTTAAGTCAGTTTTACGTGTAAATTTTAACTAAGTAAACTGGAAATGGGCATCGTTGTGTCCGGCATTTTGTTTATTATTTTTTTCTACTATATGACAATAGACAATACTTTATTCGGAAAGAAAGTTCATGAAATATGCGAAGAGGACACATATATATATAAGTTGTATAGAACACTTTTATGAATAGAAAAGGGAATTAGAAAAACTGATGAATAAATGAATTTTAGAGAATGCCAGAATGTTCAGAAATTGTTCATAACGTGTGCACAAAATTAAGTACATTATACAATAGCAAACAATTAACATTTCGGGTGAAATAATGTCATGAAATTTTTTTTTAAAAATTGTCTATTACAGTAAAGTTTTATCAAGACTTCTACATGTTCTATAAAACTCTTACCTGACGTAGATATATTTTCGGAAACTTTTTTGCCATTAACAACCAAATATATTTCAATCCCATTTTCCACCTCTAAGGTCCAAAAAATACACCGTGGCATCGTGTGGAAGAAATATGGTAAAAGTTTTGCTAAATTGACTGTTAAAATAGAGTTTTACAGTTTGAGGGTTAACACCATACGAATTTTGATTGGTTAGATGTATTTCGGATTAAAATATATCACACTAGTATACGCCTTTTTTCTCTAGATAATAAAGTCTACGTCAGCAATTTCGCTTTTGTTTTGGTGGGAGGCCAGGTGAGATCAGATGTTAATTTTCTTCTCAAATTAATAAATGTCATTCATTGTAATTTTTTCTAATAGTTAAATAATAGGTGACTCTCTCGAATGATGGAAAATGATAATTATGTAGTGAAAATCCTGGTTCCCATGACACGAACATACAAGTTTATTAGCTAACCAGGGGTCCTCGAGGGACATGAGACATTATTTGATACAAATCAAAATCAGTTACAATATTATAATGTAAGATAATGGAAGAGTGGGGTTCAAGTTACACCACACAGCTCTTGTTTCTTTAAAGTTGCAAGTTTTCACACATTAAGGTCCTATATAATTTGTTGTAGAATAAAAGAGAAGGAAAGTTAGCATTAACTGAAGAAATAGAAATTTTGCGATATAAATCTTTCCTAACTGCCACAGTCCTTTCCAAGAAAAAGATCTTTAAATATATTTCTCGTTGGTTCCAACGTTAAACTTCGTCTCGCGATGGCGGTCATATTGAATTTCGGATTGGCACTACGAACAAAATTTTGGTAGAGAACCAGCCATGGATCAATTCACACCATAAAACAATGCCATTAGATGAGTAGTTTCTGACAAGAAGATTTAATAATAATAATAATAATAATGCTGAAAAAGTTGAGAATAAACAAAATAAAATAAATGTAAATGTTCTTGTAACGGAACATTATTAATAACAATCTATGATACCAAATTTAGTGCACAAGATGCGGATTTCGACAAACAATGTCTCATCAGTTGTGCTCGAGGCCCAAAAATCTTCTGTACGCATTATACACGATAATAAAAGACTTCATGTAATACGTTTAGTATATAAGAAGTCACTGTCAAGGTACTTTCGACAGTTTCGTAAAACATAAAATATTCAAATCTACTTCAACAATTCAAAAAAAAAAAAACACTCAAAATTAATTTTTAAAACACCAGTTTCAGTACGAAAGTTTACCATATCTAGATGGGGACGTAATGCAGTATAACGTGTCAAAAAAATAGTTACGTTGCCTCGCTCGACAAACTATATATATTGTCTAGAGAACATAATAAAAACACGACGTCTCATTTTCCCTTGGTGTCTAACATAACTCTTTGGAGCCGCACCTGATCTTTTACCTCACCTAACAAAAAAGAGAGGAAGGACAATGCATTTCATCTCACTGGTACCAAAGGAAACAGATAAATACAAGTAAATCAAAAGTACAATGTGTTTCAATAAACTTCCTTTAAATAAATTATGAAATAAAATTCAGCTAATTAATCTTACCTTCTGCATTGTAGCAACAGTTTCAACATTTTAAATCCCAGATTTACACAACTGGTAACATTAAAGCATTGTCTCCTGAGACGTTCAGATCTGTTAAATCAGATCGTGATCATTAAAGTTCGAAGATACCGAAGGGGCAATCAGAAACCGTTAATAAAAAAAAGAACAAAGAACGCCATGGCCAAACAAAGACACAAAGACCAAAGACAAACATTGACCACAAAACACAACACGGAAAACTATAGAAAGAGCAACACGAAACCCTCCAAATAGCGGGGGTGAGATCAGGTGCTGGGCATCTCCTGCTTCACTGGTGCCACCCGTCGTGTTGCTCAAGTTAAAATTCGGTAAAAAGTCACATTCTGTGGTAAATCATGAATATGGAAAGAAGGACGGGACTGTAATTACGACAAAGGGAACATATTAGTGGTCATTTGTGACGCAGATTTTCCGTAATGGTAAGTTGTGATGACAACCGTAAAACTTTCGAAGTGAGGACTTCAACTTTACCATCGGGAACCCTTGGTTCAGTAGCATCCTTCTAAGCAGCAACCCTCTATCAAGAAAATCCTGATAGGCAGCACAAGCTCTGGAATATCATATTAGCTGAGAGATATATACTCCATATGCAGGTGCTGCTGGAATGCTGTTACACATAAATGGAAAGTTCACAATGGGAAAGTCGAAATCATCTCTTTTGTTGTAAAGTTTTGTTCTCAACCGGTCCTGAATGTCAATTTCTAGATGTAGATCAAGGTATGAAGCAGATCAAGCTGTATCTGTGGTATCCTTTTTTCTAGTTCAATGGGATAGATGCGATCAATATAGTCACTAAACTTCGAGTTATTCAGCGAAAGGACATCATCTATACATATAGCGGAAGTTCACGTGAAATTAAAGGATTGGACTAATTTCTTGTCAATTTTCTTGAGAAGCCCCTGTATGAACTTTGCTTCATACGAATAAAGAATCAAATGATCCCTTGTTCACTGCTGCCCCTCCAAATAATCATAAATACGTCAGACCTGGCTCATCGCTTTCATCCACAACTTATTAGTTTACATCCTTATAAACTCGTTTCTGAGGCATTAAGAAATTGTGGCATCCTCGGAAACGTGGTTCTAAGAAATCCATCCATTACTGGTGACACAAAAAGCGGAACACATAAGCAGATTTGATATTTAGCACCAAATTAAGTGCAGTAATGTCATGTGCTTAAACAGTTATTGACCAGTCAATTCGGTATATATTTTAGCTAACCTGCACGGATAGGATGACCCATTGACTCGAATTCCTGATGTCTTTCGGGTGAAGTAGGGTTACCCAAGCCATGCAGTTTACTAAGTTATGATCATTGATTTTCCTCAGAATAGCTACGGATAGATGTTTAGCTGCGGAACCGTAGCTCTTGTGGTCGTTTGCTGTTTTGTGATATGCGCGCATCATGGACCGCACACATCAGAAAACAGCAAAGGACCATTAGAGCTACGGTTCCACTGCTAGGATAGATGGACATTCACATATATAAATAACTGAAAAGTACAGGAAACCCAGGTGCTTACACTGGGGTATAGATTACCCCCTCCTTTTTCCCGTTAAATGCAAATTTAAAGTTATTCCTATTCATAACATGTATTATTTCTGATGTCCGAATGCGTTTAAACGGGACTGGAATGCAGCAGATGTCTACACGAAACGTCATTCTCAGTTACAAAGTTGCATCATAGTGTCATTCATAGAATTGTCAGTGCCTTTTCTCATATAGCTAGCTTACTTGTATAGAGATAGGTCTGTGGTAAACTTCAATGCGCAAAGGCAGTTGTATACATTTAAATCTCGATGAAAGAGATACATGCGCAACGCCAATATTTTTGCACTCTTTTTTGTTTTACAGCTGGTTGATGACTTTTGTTTCACTCTGAAGCCTATGTTAGACTTTGGATTCATTGAACTTTTGTTCTCCTGTATCCCTTGTACTTCCGCTCTGTTTAAAATTACAGTTACGCTTCATCTTATTGCATGTGATATGAGAAGATAATACGAAAGTTTTCCTCACTTATGCAAATGTTATACCTCAAATCTTGGTACATTATTAAGATGAATTTCTGACTTCAACTGTGAAAAAATGAATATCAGATTGGAGTTTGACATAAATGTCATAGCAGTCAATTGCTAGTATACATAAGAAGAAGACTTCTGACAATTTCTAAACCTCATGTTTGCATAGTATATAGGTACCCCAGTATTTTTGAACGTATACCTATCACCTAAGAGAATTTCATTTGGCTGAATAAAATACAAAGTTCCAGATTCGAAATACAGTTTTTGCAATCGTTTATTATCCCCTCACTTTCTAAAGAAAGTCCGGAGATATTGTAATGGACCCGTCCGTCCGTCCGTCCATCAGTCCAAACCTCGTCAGTGGAACTTCACGTTCTTTTTGGTTGCAGGTCTTTTATTTGTATATAGTATTGTTCCTAACTACGTGTAGATGTGCAGTAAGGTTTTGGATTTTTGACTGATGGGTCTGAGGCCGAATAAGGGTCCAAAATTGATTTTACGTGAAAAGACCTTCTCAACGGAACTATTCATTCATTTTTAATCGTAGGTCTTTTATTTTTGCATAGTATTGTTTCTTGTTATGTGCAGATCATGTGCATTAGAGTTTTGGATTTTTTATTGATGGGTCTGGGGCCAAAATGGATTTTACATGTTAAAAACCTTGTCAGTGGACTCGTTGTTCATTTTTTTACTTCAGGTCTTTTATTTGTGCATCGTGTTGTTTCTTGTTATGTGCAGATGTGCAGTAAGGTTTTGGATTTTTGATTGGTGGGTCTTGGGCCGAATTAGGGGCAAAAATGGATTTTACGTCTTAAAAACCTTGTCAGTAGAACTCCTCATTCATTTTTGTATAAGTAATTTTAATTTAATACAGTTTTGTTTCTTACTACCTCAATAAAGTTTTTGAAGTTCAATGGAAGAGTCAAAAATGGGTCCATTGTAAAATAACTTAACGATTGGTTTTTAATATATCACTGCAATCTGAGTGCGGATGGAGGAAACTGAGACCATAAACATTTTTTTCTTCAGTGCGAGGATCAAATTATTTATTTTCATGAAAATCAGGATCAAAATATTTTACAAAATCTTCCAGCCCCCCTCCCCCAAAAATCAAATGGTCGTCACCTTATTACGGCATCGGAAAAATATTCGCCACGTTCTGAACTGTGGAATCTGTTACTTTTGTGGTAGACCTTGAGTGTTTGACTATAGGTCATGATGAAAAGGTAATTACTTAAACTGGAAAAATGTAATTGTAAGAGCCATTTAGTGCATACTATAAACTTGTACTCAAATAACTGATAACAATTAAATTAGTGAAAATTATAGGGATTTGAAGACTGTTCCACAGGAGAATATTAAAGAAACAATCAATTATCAAATATATTTATACAGAAGTTTTGAAACAAAAATAAAACAGAGAATTCTATTTGTCTCTTTCAAATTGTGAAATTGAAATTTAGCATATCAACATGATCAAGATTATGAAAGAACACCTTTTAATCAAATACATCCCTGTGTTATCTTGGAAAGTTTTATTAACTATTAAGGCTGAGATGGAAGAAAATAGAAAAAAATAATATGTTCATTAAATCCAACAAGTAACGATAATAATACATACATTTTCCTAAGTGTAAATATTTTCTGGTACATGCAAATAACCCGAATAAGAGGAGAAAACTTGTATATATGTAAGCCTTTCAAGTATATATTTTTATATTAAAATCAATAGAATTATGATCTGTATTATGACCATTCCCCGGTTAGGAGGAGAGGCCTTTTTAATATGGAAATATTAGGGAAGAATATCTTGCTCACTTATGTGTGGTTCACGTCCGGCTCAGACTTTTTAAGTAAATGCAAATTCTAAAGGTTCTAATGTTAAACTAACTTCTGTCGTGGAAGCCATCTTGGAATTCCCAACTGCATGAACTATGGACCATCCATTGTTCCCGACCAGTTTCGTTTCAATTTTTTCGGATCTTCCCAAAATGTTGTCTTTCGTTACATTTCCTATAGGGTCCACTATTAGACTATGTTCCAAGGTGGGGGGCATTTTGGGGCTCTAATCGACATGAAAAACACAAAATTGGTAAAGAATATTTCTGAACAGTTGTTGCAGTTCTTTCCAAGAAAATATTAAACTATTTCCAAAATCATCCACTCGTCATTTATGAACTCTTTTATCTCAGTCGTTTCAAAGATGGTTTAAGCATATTTCTGAGCAGTTTCATCCTCCAGGTGGATCGCTACGAATTATGTGAGAAAACTTATTTCAAAATTATCATTTAAGTAACATTAATATTTATAATAAGATGGAACTCCTTTTTTTCTAAACCTACGTTTTATGGTGCATTTCAAAGGTCGTCCTAAATAAAAATATGAAAATTAGATTATCTTACCATTTTGTGATGATTAGCCAATAGAACGTTTGTAAACGTCAAGTCCCACACAAAAGAGACGAATCAAAAGCAGCTAATGTTATAACACTGGGTGTTACTGAGATAACCAGGGATTGATTGAAATATTTTTTTTGTTCGTTTCGCCGTAGTCCCAGACTAATTCTGCGCCCTTTGGTACGTCTTTCTTTGTAACAAGGAAAAGCTTATCAACTGTAGATCCTCTGAGAAGTTTGCAATTAGGGAAATGTTTTGAATGATTAAAGTATCTGGCTAAATTTTCATTGTTATCAAACAGTTTTCCACAGGAATCTCTGTTTCCGTCTAATACTAATTTAGTCGTTGGGTCATGCACGGCGACAGGTGGCATTTTTTTGTCTCCGTAGTATTTTTCACGAGCTTCATGTTCACACTTGGATATCCACTGACCTTTGTATTCTAAAAGTTGTTGGTGAGCAGGAATGTCACAAGCTGCGAAAACGCCATATCCAACTTTCTTGTCGATTAATTTTTTCTCAAGCACAACATGCGTATCACATTCTTCTTGAGAAGCTGCACAGTTTTGACGTGTTATGCGTGGAATATCCACATAATAACCCCTAGGTTTCGAACTTTCTCTTATTTTATTCCGTAAGGCAAGTGTACGAAATTTTCGTCTAAATCCTGACTGTGCCTGAATCTGAAGATCCGTTGACCCAGTTCGAATTACAAGATAGCGTAAATAACTATTTAATAAGTCACTAGTCTTTGTTGGTGATTCGGATGATTTTAGTAATTTGGCAAAACATTCTAGAAATGGTACCAGAGTACCACAGTCTCTCGGATGTGCGTTGGTGTTTTTCAAAGCACGATTCCTGGGCATAATATCCGTTGTAGATAGATTTGAATTAAGTGCAAATTATGTTCAAGGCTTAGATCACGTGACTTATTAGACTATCATACACATATTTGTCTCATATTTTTATTTAATATTAAAATTGTTTGTCAACATTCGTTTCTTTACTGCAGTATTAACTATATCTATGAACTAATAGTTTTACAGACAGGGATATTAAATTAAATTCCACCGTAAAGGACGGATCGTATTAAACTTTTAAATTTAGGATGCCGGAGTGACATGGCTATTCTAGTAGAAAATTTTATTAACCCTGCAAGTGGCACGTAAGAACATTTTTTTTAAAGTTTGATCAAAATACAGGTCCTATCTTTTCGCAGGAAGCGCGGACACGGGATCTATATTATGAGTGAAACTGGGATGTTTTTTGTTGTTGTTGTTGTTGTTGTTTTCTTCATCTAAAGACAGGCTCGCTTTCAACAAATGGACAATATTTGTTATCTTATAAGTTGTAGACGGCCCCAGTCAGTTATATGAGAGATATTCTTTTCGCAAAATAAAGAAATGCTAAATTTATTTCGTTTTTGTCTTCTAAGAACTAAGAAGTAATAAATTGCAGAATAACGGCAGAAGTAATCCGACACATATGTTTCTCACATGTCCGATACTTAAAAAATAAAATTGAAACAAACAATCACATGAAAATTTTCAAGATAAATGTATGAAAAGTATGAAAAGTTGACAATGTAAAAACCAATACATTTATAGATTTTAATAAAAATATTGATAGACAGCTAGAATTTCTTCTTCACATAAGGATGCAGGTGGAAACAGTTTTGTTTTTCTCATATATATGACTGTAAATTATAAACGAAAAACAAAAGATGAAAGTTAAGCAAAGGACAGATGGAAAGTTATCGGCTAGTATCAAATTGCATACCAATATTGATCTTTCGATCACATGAAGATACCCACGCCCTTCTCCATCATTTTAATTCCTGCTTAAGTAGAAGTAATCAGTTGTTATATCCCATTTTTGATTATGCTCAGTCAAACACAGAATATATTTTTGGAACCCTTATTATCCACTTATATATATATCATTAAGGAAAAACCCTGAAATGCAAACCACATCAGGACTATTCAACCAAAATTTTCTGTCATGAAACCTAAATCTCCTGGTTAACATGGAAACAGCAGCCATTTTATCCTAAATGACATTCTTGTGAAGTTCAATTCAATTTTGAATATCCCTGACTAGTTTCATGCTAACCAGTCCATGTGTTGTGAAAGCGTCATATTTCATTTTTTTAATCTGATTTCCTGGTAACTATAGCAACAACAGCCATTCTGATACCATCTAACCCTAAAATCAATCCACAAGACCTAAATTATATTCCTTTTCAAGTTTCATTAAAGTTCGATAAAAATATTCAAATTCCAAAAATTATTATTTTTTCTTTATTTTTTAGGTTTCCACGGTAACAATAAAAATCCTGAATTAGATAAACGGAAACAAAAGACTAGGTTCACATCTAGGCACCAAATATTCCTCTGAAGTTTCAGAAAGATTGCTTCAGCAGTAACATGCACTTAACATTTTTGTTTTTTGTTAGTTCTTAGTTTCTATGTCAACATATTGACAACTTCCAAGCCCTCTTACTATCCAATAAATCCTTACTGTAGGGAATAAGGGGCCAAAAATCAATGCGGAGGTGCGGGGATAGTTGTCGTTTCCAACAACACCTCCATCTAGTTTTTTTATTGAATTTTTTGTGAAAGTTTCTATTTTTAGTACCGGTGGCAGCCATGTTTGAAATTGGTCAGGGTCATCAACCATAATTCTTAAAAGGGATCATAAATGTATGCTTTAGCCAAAGTTTGGTTGTAATTGGGTCTTATCAGGATTTTTCAGAATTGTTTGTCAAATTTTCTATTTTCAGTAATAGTGGCAGCCATGTTTGTTGGCAGGTGACATCATCAACCGTAATTCTTAACGGGGATCATATATGCATCATTTACCAAAAGTTTGGTAGCAATTGGCCCTTTACAGGATTTTTCAGAATTTTTTTATT
>JAOXYJ010027989.1:0-12468 GCA_028566555.1 Lithophaga nigra
ATTTAGATCTTCTGATTCTTTCAATGCTTCCAATAATAGTGGATTATTTCCATCAGATTTTATAATATGACACCAATATTTGACCATATTATATAAAACATCAAATAAAATGGGAAAGCTTCCAAGTTCTCCTCTAACACCCAGATTTGATGATTTTGTTCTTACACCTAATATAAATTTACAAAATTTTGTATGAACTTTTTCAAGAATTAGAGAGTCTGTTTCCTTTTTTATAAATTGGTCTATATTATTAATATATTTGCTGGGAGAAAAATACCCCCAAATTTCAGAACCATATAAGAGTATAGGTTTTATTGTGTGATTGAAAATATGCAATAATGTTGTTACCTTGGGTGCGTCTTCCCAGAAAGTTTTTCGTAATTTAAATAAAGCTTTAATGCCTTTATTATGAAGTTCATGTTTAGCAGTTGTAAAAATTCCTGATGCATTAAAAACAACACCAAGATAAGTATACTTTTGAACACATTCAATAAAGCTATCACGGTATTTAATTTTAACATTTTTAAGCCGTCCCCCTTTATTAAATACTAGTATTTTAGTTTTTTTATTATTTATAGTCATCCTCCAGTCTTCAGCAAATTTGGATAATTTATCTACACACGACTGGATACCTTTTTCAGTTGTTGACAAAAGTACAACATCGTCTGCATACATGAGGCAATTTAACTTAGTTTCATTTATTGTCACAGGATCACAAGAAGTATCAAAATAAGAGGGGAGATCATTCACATATAAATTAAAAAGACTTGGGCTTAAATTATCCCCTTGTCTTACTCCTAATTTAGATGTGAAGAAATCTGTTCTATAATTATCAATTTTTACGCAGGATTCAGTTTTAGAATACATATTTTTAATTATATTATAAAATTTTGTTCCTACACCTGCAGTTTTAAGTTTGTAAAGTAAACCTATATGCCAAACGGTGTCAAAGGCACCTTTAAAATCCACAAAGCATGCATATAATGGTTTAGAGGTTCTTTGTATATATTTATCAATGAGGGTTTTTAAAACAAACATGTGGTCAGTGGTACGTCGCCCCTTCATAAAGCCAATTTGTTCATTATTAATAATATTATTTGCTATAAAAAATTTATTTAATCTATTATTCAAAACCCTATTGAATAACTTGCCAATTATATCACTTATTGTAATCCCTCTATAATTTGAAGGGTCAAAAGTTGATCCCGATTTGTGTAAGGGGATAATATAACCTAGGGACCAGATCTTTGGATATATCCCAGACGACAATACAAGATTAAACAATTTACATAAAAGTGGTGTTAACAATAATTGGCCATATTTAACCATTTCATTTATTATCATACTCAAACCACTTGCTTTTGAGTTTTTAAGAGATTTAATAGCTTTTTCTATCTCGTTTTCAGAAATAACAAAATCTAATTCATTAAATACTAGTTCCTTTTCTTTTTGGGCAAGTTTATTAATAAAATTTTCATCTCCTAAATCAGCTTCACCAGTAGAGTTATTTAAAGCTTGAAAATGGTTCTTCCAATCAGATAAACTGACGTTTAATTCATTTTTATTATTTTTATTCAATTTAGTTCTTTTTAGCTGATCTAAAAGTTTCCAGTAAGCTTTTGGGTTTTGTTCATGAGGACTATCTAGCTTTTCTATTAATTCGTGGTAATATTTTCGCATCTCTGATTTTCTTGCCTTCCTGTATGCTTTTAGGCATTTAAAGAAGGACCCTCTAATAAATGGATTAGACGGGTGTTTTTGTAATTGTGAATATTACATGTGTACACCATAGTAATTTCCGAAAAAGACTACTGTTTGTTGCCAAAAAAAAAGCTTGAAACCGAAAATAAATTCGCTTCGAACACTTTGTGGAAGCCATCATGAACTACATGGCCATTATGGAGTAAACGTTTTGTAAATGTTTCCTTTGTAGTAACATTTTATTTTCTATTCCGATACAAGATATCTTATAGGTTTTGTACTCTTAATAATGGAATTAATGCCATATCTACAGCAGAAATGCTTACCGTTCTGCACTCCAATTCAGTATGGAGTGTTGTGTTGCCCGTTTTCAGTTTGTTTATGTGTCGCTCTTTCTGTTTTTATTATTTTGTGTAGTTGTATCAACTAAAAACCTTTATTCACATGCTTCTTTGGTAATCTTCTATACATGTATAGAATACAAATTACTAAGGGTTTATCTATACTTAGCCAGCGACGACTGCGCGACTTTCACTTTTATAAATGATAGTACCTGTAGAAAATGGTCTAAAAAAACTTTCTAGATGGAGGATTATTACTGTCACCAAATTTAATCTTTCTGGGTTATGTCAAAACTAAATTATTGTCATCTAAATCTTGGGAAATTGTATGGTCAACATCAAGAATTGGTTAACCATTATGTGGTGCCCACATCACAGATGATTACGGACGTTTCCTGTATCGTAATCATCTGTGATTACGTTACGGACGTTTCCTGTATCGTAGTCGATACCGTTACCCATGCTTCCTGACTATTTTGTGCCTTGTTACTGGCTTTACACACTGGGCAATACAACGGATGACACGTGTGTAGCAGTACATACTTTCCTTCCCGGACAGCTTATTTCACTCCCGTTTTTTTATATTTGTATTGTTCTACTCTTAGTTTTTGGTGTTTGTGTCATTGATTTCCTCGTTTTTGTTTGATTATTAATTGATTACGGTGTTTTCCCTTTAGTGTTTGTGTTGATTAAGGCCTTATCTTGTACTCTGGATATATGATTTAGTGAACTCCGGTAATCTTTTCATTCAAAATAAATCTATTGGTTTTGTCTCAGCGACATTCGCCCAAACTTCGCCGATTCTCTGTGGATGTTTAAGTAAGTCCCATCCCCAAGTCGATTTGGTTCCACGAAGAGATCGAGGACTATTTGATAAAATGATTTTTCAAATGATATGATATGCCAAAGTAGACAGCCATTACGTGTACAACGATAAAGATTTTAAACGATGAAAGTATTTTGCATATTAGACAAAAACATAATTATTTCTCTAGATAATTGAAATGAGTTTGTTGGTAATTTTTTTATGAGACGATAGCCCTGGAGGAACTTCCTATATAATGCTTAAATATGGGTCTAGTTTTTGAAATTATCTATATAAATTTAGGTATACGTTTCATAAACTCCCATATAATTTTCCATATTGTTTGATAGATCCGATATAGGCAGTACATAAAATTACGCTCCCAAAAAAGCAAAGAAAAAACCCTTAAATTTCAAAATTGCGGCGAGAGATACATTATGCTATGTCAGAAGATGACAAAAAAACCAAACGTATTAATTAATATATATATATGGGACTTCGATCAGTTGTCATTCATATAAATGTAGGTCAGGTTTTCAAAGTATGGGTAATAATTCAAATGCAAAAATGGCACAGCCCCTATCTCAAAAAGTACCAAGTTACCCCCTCCGAGGGGAGATAGCCGAGTGTATTTAATTGATTTTTTTTTTTGCTCCATACATTTTCTTAACTGTTACTATATTAACTGTATTGAGATAAATGCTTTGGAACGTTTAAGCTGTTTTTGGTAACTACACTTCCTGATAAGATATTCTAGGAAATGAAGAAAAACGAAGTTCATTGAATAAATCTATACAATGTGATTGAAACAAATTATTTATCTATTCTAGACTCTATTGCTAAAACAATTAAGGTTTTAAATCAAATGAAGTTCTTTTTTTACTTACAGAATGTTGTAATCATATAGTTTTTCATTTATCTTGAAAATTAGAATTAAAATATAACCTACAGTTTTAACCGTTAGATAAAATACTTATTATTATTATCATATCCTTAAATTTTATGATATTTTTCCAGATTTACAAATTAACAAAGTTCACAACTAATATGTATTCGAAGAAGAGCGTTATATCACTGTATACTTTATAATGATTCAATTATATTTTCACACCTCGAACGATTTAAGTACTGGATGAAATCTCTGCTTACCAGTGAGGGCACAGCCCGAATAAATGAGCTTATTTT
This sequence comes from Lithophaga nigra, assembly GCA_028566555.1. Taxonomy (NCBI): domain Eukaryota; kingdom Metazoa; phylum Mollusca; class Bivalvia; order Mytilida; family Mytilidae; genus Lithophaga; species Lithophaga nigra. The sequence continues at coordinate 4,033 of JAOXYJ010027989.1, forward strand.
AATGCGATTTCTATTATGATAATACAGGGCTTGTCACCACCTTATTACGGTTTACTGATAAGAAATTAAAATTACTAATACTAGAGCTGGTCACCTGGAATTAAGATCAGTTAATCTTTTAACCCATAAATGTTATACAGGCACTTTAAAAGAGCACATGGTTAAATCGGATGCATAAAAGATCTCCAGTCATACCTTAATAATAATGCATTGTTTGTTAAATCTACATTCGACTATAAAATACTTTGAAAACGTGTACTTCTTGTATTAAAGATAATGCCAATAAAAATAAAGAAAAAAACTTCTGCAGTTATCAGGTTAAGCATGTATCATGGTTTTATCTGGAATTTTATTAAACTGCCAATTTCACTTTCTGTATTGTTATGAGATTGGTTTTTTTATCATCCGTTTTGTCATATTTTCTTTATCCTTCAAAAACTGAAACCTTTGATTATCAATTAAGTTGGGTTCGGTAGATTATGATGAAAGAAGTTAATTTAATCGTATTTTTATTAATTTACAATGTGGCCTCGATAATTGACGGATTGGTTTGTACTCTAGCTTTATTTTCTATTTGACATATTGTTTATCCTTAATTACAATATGACTTTATCTTTCTATTGTATTCTATAAAACTGCCATTTTCAGTTTGTGTTTAAGCCATAATGGATGCTATTTATATTCATTCAAACACAAGGACTTAAACAGATAAATCTTACTTAAATAGTTTTGACAGCAATAAAAAAAAACTTTAGCTATAGTGTAAACCAACCTGCAAAATTTTCTCAGACTACTTGGAATTGTCCATTAATGCAAGAAGTATACTCATGAACAAGAAATAACAAGAATTTTGTTTTTGACACAAAGACAGAAGTTTATCTTCCTGATGCCACCATGTTTCAATGTTATTCTCCTAACTAACAGATTAACCGAAAAAAAACTGTTTCCCAAAATAGTCACTATTTTCATCTTCTGGGGCCCCAAATTCATTTAAAAACCTCGCGGAGTCCCATTTTAAATAATAGGATAGAAGTTCTCCATAACCAGCCTCACCCAGCTGGTCTGGGGTAATCCAACTGAAAATAAGTACCACTGAAGTAAATTCCATTATTAGGCAGTAGTTTTACCCTTCTACATCTCCAAAACCAATTGAAACCCCTTCTGCAGCAGCATGTAAAACAAATTTATGCAGGTGTTCCCCTAACCAGCCTTACCCCGACTGGTCTGGAGCCATTAGCCATTTAACACTGCAGAAAACAAGCATTATATGAGTAAAAATGATTTTTTATTACTATATTCACCTTTCTCACTCCCCAAAACCTTTTTGGACCCCAAAGTCATTTAAAACTTCCTCAGGAGCCCACAAAAAATCTTAGCAGGGATTCCTCCAACCAGCCTTACCCGACTGGTCTGAGGGAGCATCAGCCCAAAATACCTCTCAAAGCAAGAACAACTGAAGTAAAGTGAATATTTATTAGTATTTTTACCCTTCTGCTCCCAAAATTATTTAAAACACCGTCTAGAGCTGCATTTCAAAAACAAATTTTACAAGAGGTCCCCTAATCCGGCTGTTTTGTGGGCATCAGCAAGATAATTCTGCTGAAAACAAGCATAACATGGGTAAAAATGATTTTTACTGCTATATTTACCTTTCTGACACCCTCCAGTGTCAAATGAAACTCCTTTTGGACCCTCGATTCCAAGAAATTTGGGAAGGGATTTTACCTCTGACATTTTCACCATAATAAAAAACACGCACTCTCGGATAAGTCCATTTTATATCCAATACATAACTAATACAAACAAATGTCGAACAACCAATCAAAAAACAATAAAATTATTATAATAATATTTTAAGAATATCTTCAGACTTTAATCTTAAATGAAAGTACAGATTATGTTCAACATGATTAATTTGTGCATAACAGTACAATACAAGCTAAAATGCCATCGGTGACAATTTTTTCTCATGCTTCAAAATCAAATGTTGGTATCAATAATCTGTGCAGTATATGCTCCCTCGTGCAGATTTTTTCCACTGCGTACGTTTAGAGATTTGCACCTACTAGCGTGGTGCAAGAAGTATAACATCATCTGAAAAAGCGACAATGAACGACGGAAAAATCAAGATGATCTCGATTATAGTATACTTCTTTTGTAGTTTAGCAAATGCGCATGTGTTAGTAATACAAAATGCTGCCATAGATGGTATTACTACAAATGTTCTAATTTAAACGTGGTAGCGGACAATATTCTGACCTCTTAGAAGACGCTTCTTGACCTATTCATGTTCCTTTAACCCTCGGCGATGGCAGAAGAAAAAACGATAGAAGATAAAGAATATGTTATTGGTCTGCCTGACTATATTCGTATGGACACAGATACACAGATATTATAATTGTTTTGGAAATGTACAATCGCATGTTCTTAAATAATTCTCAAAAATATTACAGTCCGATGTTATTGAAGTTTAACAAAAATGTATTTACCCATAGCTGAGTGCATATATAACTACATGTTGACAAAGAATACAAAATATGCACAGAATCTTTGATTTGAAAAGAAATGTGCTGTAATGGTTCAGATAGCAACGAAATTTTACCTTTTCTAAAATTTATAACAGTTCATTCAGTTGTGTGACACATATCTGCTAAAATATATTGTAAGAAGAGTATTATCTTCTATTTTTGTCTTGTAAGATTATTATACCCATGATGTTGTTGCTATTCTAAACATCGTTTCGCAAACCATTCAGTAGACTCCAAGCCATATTCGTTGATTCTACGAACGTAGACATTAAAGTACATAAACTAATTCATTCTACAAAAGTAAGATGTTTGTAAATATAAGTACAATTTTTATGATCTAGAAACAATCTGTGCATCTAAAGGTCAAAACGATTTTATCTCAATCGTATTGAACCTTAGTTAGTAACTTCGAGTTATGTGATACTTACATGTAGTTAAATACTGTTTCGTAGTAAAAATGTGCTAATTTCGGTTATCGGTATCATGTATACTGAATGTTTATAAGTGACTGTTCAAATCAGATAATGTTGCAATGGGAACGGCGATATTCGCAACGAGAAAGCTAAAAAAATTTTTTTCACTTGGTCAAGATAATACAGCTTTTTATATCGTTGCAAATCTAGTTGTTTTGCCCTTTGTGTTTGAAATATAGAAAACACCATAGTCTATAATATTAATGCTGGACAATCTTTCAGCAAAAACGAATTTTGAGCCATGAATAACCAATTTTATTATTTATATAAATTGGATATCTGGTCTGATTTTGAATAGGAAAAAGGATGCCTAAAACGATAGAAACATCAAGTTATCCTTGAAAAAAACTTAAGATCTTGTTCTTGAAAAAAGAAAATATGCTTCTGGACGTCGCAAGTGAGAAAAATAATACAGAAGAATAACCAGAAATTTATATTTTAGGTAAACTGAGAAAGTCATGTTGAATTAAAACGGGAAAGAATTAGATTCTCAACGATATATAACAACCTATATGATCTGATCCAGGTAAAAAAATATGTTTTCTTTTCCAATAGGAGAAGATGATTTGCGATAAGGTCCTAAATTGCCCCATAGAGTAGTCGGGAAAAAATATATCTTGTTTGATTGATTTCAATAGTTCAGGTACTTGACGTTTTAGATGTAGTATATTTTTATTTTAAGACTGACTTATCTAACATCGATCAGGTTCTGCATGCAAGGCATTTTCATGTGATAATATGGATAAATTGTGTTTTATTTTATTTTTAATGTAAATGAATAACTTTGAAATGTCAGTTTTTCAGTATGATATATTTTAAATAAAAAAGAATGTTTTATAGCTGTCTAATAGACTGTGTGTGATAAAATGGATTAATTGTGTTTTATTTTATTTGTAATGTAAATGAATAATAACTTTGAAATGTCAGTATGGTCATAGTCTTTGGTCTTTGATGACTATTAAGGTATTCAATATGCCCTCAGGCACAAAAGGAAACTACTGCAATTGTGCTTGTCGGCAGGTTAAGGCAATACCCTTGTGATGTAAAGGATATTCTTTGTTTTATTGGCTTAAGGTTTCTATGTCGTGTTGTGATTGGTTGGGTGTATATTTTCCCACCTAATTTTCTACCCTAGTCAGTGAGTCTTTTTTTTTTCAGAGAAGTGTATTTTGGCAGATAGAATATTTGGAAGCTTTCATGGTTGATTGCAGTCTTTCTTCATTTACTAGTTACTTAGAAAGGTAGATACACTTGCTTTTCATTGTTTTCATACTTTTTTTCATTTTCCTGAGAGAATTTAGAATTTGTTAAAATTGAGGGAAAGAGTGCTTGATTTTGAGTATTAGAGAGTAAAAGAGTAATTCTTGAATATTTTTTGAGAATATTTTATATAAAGTAGATTCCTGCCAGTTTAGTTAAATATTTGTTTTAAAACTTGACATATAAGTTTCAGTGTTCTTTAATTTGTTGAGAATCAGATGGTGTATTTATAGATACGATTTAAGACTGGACAAATATAGTAAAAATGCCCTTATTTATATATTTCAGATCAGCATGATTTAACAGAAACATTACATATGGTATTTTGTCAGAACCTGGTCCATAGATAGGTAATCAAATATATGTTTTTCTATGTATGTAATGTATTGTCTGTTTTGAAGTTTTTTTCAAAATGTGTGTATAATTTATGTTTATTACGTATCTAAGTTAAATTTAAATGAAATATCAAGTCTAACCACTGTTTATGGTGAAATTTATCACAGATGAACAAATAACTGTTTTATTACAGAACTCATAATTGCTACATGTGTTTGATATATAATTATATGTGTAGTGTTTTTGTAGTGTTTTTATCATCATTTGTGATTGGTTGTAATTGTCTTTGTCTTGTCATGTTATATACGTATGTATGTATTTGTGTATTTGCAGGGTATACCACAAAATGCTATATGATGCGAATTACATCCAGTTACAATTGAAAACATTGAGAGGTATTAAGAAAAACCATTACAAGATACTAACAGTTTATTTACCAAAGAAGGAATAACCATTTGTACTGATGATTTGACACCTAAAGAGATAGAGCAAAGAAAGAAATTGATGGGTTAGTATGCGGATGTTATGTTGAATGATGATTCAGACATAGGGACCATTAACATCATTAAACACAGATGAGACACCATTTAAAAAGAAATATCAGCGTATTCCACCAGCCATGTAGAAAGATGTTAGCAATCACATCCATCAACTTCTTGCAAGTGGGATAATAAGACAATCTTTCTCGCCATGGGCCTCAAATATAGTATTATGTAGAAAGAAAGATGGCAAGTTAAGACAAGACTCTAACGCGTTACCACGCATAGATGAAATATTAGAAGCCCTTGCAGGAAAACATTTTACTGTCATTGATATGATATCAGGATATAATATTCAGATAGAAGAATAACATAAGGAAAGAACGGCGTTCACTCTAGGTCCATTACGTTTTTATGAATACAACAAAATGCCATTTGGCCTGGCTAATAGTCTCAAAATACCAACGAGTAATGGAGACAATATTATGGATCTAAATTCAAAACTGCTTTGTCTATCTGGATGATGTAATGATATTCTCAAATACATTCCAGGAACCTCTTCATAGAATTGACCAATAATTTGAAAGACTAAGAAAAGCTGGCTTAAAATTAGCCCCGAAAAAATGTTCATCTTTCATGCACAGAGTAAAATATGTACGGCATATTGTATCACATGGAATTGAGCTAGATCCTGATAAAACTAAAAAAGTCTGCTCATGGTCTACACCTGTTTTACCTGAAGAAGTGCGTAGATTTCTAGGGTTGGTGGGATATTACAGGTGTTTTGTAAAGGACTTTTCCAAAATTGCACGTCCACTCACAAACCTGATGCTTATACCAAGAAAGAGAAAGGACATTAGGGTAACAAAACTAAAGAACAAAATGATGCAAAATGGAAATGGACATCTGAACAAGAACAGGCTTTTACAAAATTGAAAGTGTCTCATAAAACCACCAGTATTAGGTTATCTAGACTTTTCCAAACCTTTTGAGCTCCATATCGATGCATAATCTCATGGGTTAGGGCTGTCCTTTATCTAGACCAAGATAACCATAAGAGAGTGATTGCATATACAAGTAGTCTGACAAAATCTGAAAAGCACTATCCTGCCCGTCAGTTAGAATTTTTAGCCTTAAAATGGTCCATGACAAAAAAGTACCGTGATTACTTCAGTATGTCTAAATTCCTTGTTTTAATAGATAACAATCCAATGACATACGTATTAACGTCTAAACTGGATGCAACAACTCAGAGGTGGATTGCAGCTTCATTGTCCCATGAATTTGAAATAAAATACAGATGCAAAATTAACAATGCAGACGTAGATAGCATGTCAAAACTACATGAACTGTTGCAAAAGAATCCAATAAAAAAAAATATCATTAGACTCAGTTCAGGCCATCTGTAATGCGATTCCGCCCAATCCAGATATAGAAACCGTTTGTTACTCCTCAGAAGTATTTGATAACACTGATTCCTCTACACCCTCCTTACAAACACTTACTGTTCCAATTACTCAAATCAGGATGGAGTCTTAAACTTTTGGATGAATCAGGTTCAAGCAGGAATAAAACCATCAAAACGGGATATGTCAATTACACCAGAGCATAAGGCAATACTACAAAATTTCCATAAATTTGAAATAATAAACAATTGTCTCTATAGATGTACCTCAGACGCTGTCAGTGGAGAAGATAGGAAACAGTTGGTAATACCACCCAGCCACAGAAAGTTAATCTTACAGAAAATACAAAATGAAATGGGTCACCAAGGGAGGAAAAGAACATTATCACTCTTACAAGATCGGTTTACTGACATGGGATGTCGCGAGATGTAGAAAATTGGATTTCGAACTGTGATCGCTGTTTACAAAGAAAGATTCCCACAAAGCAGAAAGTCCTTATGGTAAATATTCAAACATTTCAGCCCTTGAGCTAGTCTACATGGACTGTCTAGGATTAGAAACTTCTAAGGTCGGACACCAGTATATTTTAGTAATGACCGATCATTTCATAAAATATGCCACTGTTGTTCCAACTAGAAACATCACTGCTTGAAATGACAGGTACAAAAAAGACACGTACAACCCCGTTCATCCGCATGGTAACAGAATTCGTAAACGTTTCAATCGGACCTTGCTCAACATGATTGGTACTTTGAAGTCAAATCAAAAGCATGACTGGAAGTTACATGTGACATGGTTAAATTGTACGAGGCATGATACAACTGGAATGTCTCCTTTTACCTTATGTTTGGCAGAGAACCACAAATTCCTGTAAATATTCTCTTTAATTTAGATATAAATGATAAATTACCATCTACCAAGTATGTTCAAGCCCATAAGGAAATAATGAAAACAGCTTATTAACTAGCGACAATATCAGCTCAAAAACAACAGCGAGTACAAAAATCAAACTATGATTCAGAATCCAGAGAAGCAGTGTTAGATATTGGAGATAAAGTCTTAGTAGAATATTATCATGAGATGGTAAGCATAAAGTAACTGATAAGTAGGAGGAGGATATATATTTAGTTGTCGGACAGCCAAACGTAGGATTCCCAATTCTCGAAGTTAAGAAAGAAAAATAGAATTGGATGTAAAACAACATGATGATAATGTTGGAGTTGAACATATTGTAACAAATGGGGATGATACACATGTATCTGACACCGATTCACAAGTTCGGCAGGAGAACAACAATGATGAAGTAGGGGATGCCTTGCAAACTGAAATTTTGCAAGAGTCAGAACGGGGAAAACATTCTAATAGTAAGAAACAGACTGCATCAGAAAATAATAAGACGGTATCAGTTAGTGCCACTGAGAACCAAAATGATCATTCGGATACTCAAAATAAAAGAGATCAAGTACCTCAAACAGAAAATGATAATAGTAATGATAGTGAACATGACATTCCTGAACCTAAACCACCTAGATGATCACACTGAAAAACAACTAAACCAAGTTGGATGAGTCTGGTGAATTCCAACAATCTGATTGGTTAAGAAAGGCTGAATTTCTGAAAGGTATAGCAATGTTAGGAATGTTTCCATCAGCAGAGAAAGATATTGGAAAAGCTTTAGCGAAAATTGTCACTGAAAACAAATAAAACGTTATTAACAGAATAAATTTGTGCTTTTATTTTGTTAATTTCTTTGCGATTTATGTGTAATTTTAAATGTTTAATTGTGCTCTCCCAATTTGTAATATAAATGACAAGATCACTAGTTCACAACCAGGGGGAGAATGTGATAATAGGAAAATTGTTTTTTTATTTTATTTGTAATGTAAATGAATAATAACTGGTTATATTTATCTAATATATTGTGTGTCCTTTCTTTATGAATACATGTACATGT
>JAOXYJ010028097.1:0-12468 GCA_028566555.1 Lithophaga nigra
CCGGATCAGCTGGTTAGCTGTCCAGGCTTTCCTCCTCCAGTAAGTCTGGTAGTCACAAGATAGCTGAAAAATTGCTGGAAGTGACGATAAACCCCCAACAACCAACCAACCAACCAACCCAAAGTTGGAAATGAGTGTCCGACATCTGGTCGGGCAAATAAAAAAATTGCCTGCCTGAATAGGTATATGCCCGAGCTGGCTATATTTTTATTCAACTACCACACATTTTGTTGCTGGGCAACTTACCAGGCACTTTCAAATTGTCCAGCTCTAAATTTGTCAGACATAACCAATAGTCCGGTACATTTAAGGAGGACTGTATTGGTCCTGCTTCTGTAGACCGCTCTAGCATTAAATGTATTTTTTATTTCAGACATTCATGCTGTCAAAGAAGATAGAGTCAGCTTTATGGATCACCAGAATTTTCACTGTAGTTTGTACATTCCTGTTTTTCTTCCCAGTTGTAGGGTAAGGTGTATGAAAAACATACCAGAGTACTGTACATAAGAAAATTAATTTGTCATGTATTTTATGCAGTGACAGATTGAAACATACATTTTTCTACATCTTTCTGATTGTCACCTGTCATTACTTTCAACTTTTCAGATCTATGTGATAAAAAGGCCTACACCAAGAGGAGACTAAAAATACTCAAAAAAGAAAAAAAATTGAAAGTCCTTTAAGCTATATAGGCCAAAGATTAAACGTCACTCTTAATATTTGATGTAAAAATCAGATCCACCAAACACGTATGTCTCCCATACTTAATCAAAACTAGATTATTCAATCGGGTATCATTATGCAAACAGTAACATTATGCTAGGCATATTAAAATTATTGCAAGGCTCATCACACTTTAGATTTTAAGGGGAGAATCGATTTTTGGTATGACGTTCAGATGCAGAAGTGAATGAGAAATAGGGAGAAATTTAATGATTTTTCAGCATAATTACATTAGAATTTGAAATAAACAGGGAGACAAAACTTCTCCGTCAGGCCTATGACAGGGAGATTTGGCTGGACACAAGGAGACAGTGTCTTCCTCATCTCCCAGTGTGGTGAGCCTTTTTCCCACGCATGATCTTTATGAAAAATGGTAACAACAAACAGAGAACGTAAAACACAAAATAAACACTATCCAAATCAGCAATGCCAGTGACCCGGGAAGGTCTACATATTTCATATGTACATAGAGTGTCTTGATAGAGAATTTCTAGTTAAAATTTATGGACTCATAATGGATCTTTATAGACCTCTGAGTCAGGTTCATGTCAAAGCCTCATTTAACATATTGAGGTTTCTATACACCTACCCCATTTCAGAGCATAGTAGTTGAGGCATTCCTCCTTCAGTAAGTCTGGACAGTTACAATATAACTGAAAAGGTTAGATAAACCCTCTACAACCAACCAGCTAACCTGTGATCCACTTAAAAAGTTTATGGATATGGTTTGTGTGTGATTCCCATTGACCATGTCTATGATCCAAGATCATATTTTTTCACATTCAAAGGATATCAATTTCGCTAGATTCTCTCATTCTGTCGAACCATTATACTCCAACAGAATTAAATTTTAATTGGATCTGTAAACAAACAGACTGAAAATCACATAGAATTTATTTGTAATAGAAAGGTTTGTAACATAATTATGCTTATGATGAGCAATTTTTTAACTTCCTACTGATAACCCATCAAAACAATGTTACTTTAAAGTGTTATAAAAAGTTTATTATAAAGAAAAGCTGATATAAACATTTTTTTTACATCCTAGTGTTGAAAGTATCATAGATAATTAGCCATGAAATAACAAATCATTCCTTCTTGTACCCCATTTGGCTAATTATCTGTACATCTCTACACTACACAAGCAGTAGTGGAACAAAGGAGAAGGTTCATGAAGGGCCTGTTTTGGCCCTATAATTTCATGAAATTTCGATTACAAATTTTTTTCATAATCCTTGTCGGAAAATATTAGCATATGTCTCACTAATACATTACTAATGCATTTTTAACCATGAAATCACTGATGACATCACAGTGACATCATAATCATGTACATTCTCTGAGAATCTCATAATTTTGTCCAAAAATGAGACAAATTTTGGGAATTTTTGCCCTAGATAACAATGGCCACACCCCTCGATCCAAAATATTTTAATGTCAAAAGATTATTCTGACACATAGGAATATTTTAATCGCAAAATTATTTGGATCGCGGGGTGTGGCCAATGTTTGCTAGACCAAAAATGATGTCAAAAATACCAAAAAATGCAAATTTTGAGGAAAATTTTACATTTTCCAGATCTTTGGGGCTATAGTTTCAGGGTAAAATGTTCTTCTGAAGCAAAACTAGCTTTAATTCACTAAATATAAATATTTTAAAGTTTAATTCATAAATAATTCATGCAGTTTTTGAAACTTCAATTTTTAGGGCCAAAATAAGGCCTTCGTGGGCTTACTCCTTTTAACCAAATCAATATCAAAGATTCCGAGGTCCAAAAAAATGCGGATGCCCTGTCAAACAGTCATGTTATCATGCAATCACGAATGCTTGATTGATTGTTAAAGAGTCACGACTGTAGTGTAACCAATCATGATTGATATAAAACATTTAAATAGGAACTGTGATGAAGTAGTGAAGGAGCTAGAGAATTTTACGAATCCTAATGTGTTTCTACCAATAGTGTTAAGAAGAACACGACTTAGATATGCCAAAGCATGTAGTCCAAAGCCTGGCCAACTACAGATGAACCCATTACCGGTGGATGACATGCTGATACAAAGTTTTAGACAACAGACAAAAATACTCAGGAAGAAGTCTCATTATTGACCATACAGTAAGATACAGGGTGACCAGCTAGTTATCGATGAAGAGACAAAAGTAAGGATCGTTCGCATGAAAAACATTGATTTCCTTTTTCATCATGTTTTTCTGTTAAGAAGACATGAACAAAGACCTACTATTTATCAATATTCATGGATCAGCGATCCGCAGCTTATCATTCAAGACGTAAGAAATGGCAACACCTGTTTAGTCCATCGAGGTTTGTAGTCCTTTTCAAAAGTTTTCTCCCGTTCTTTGATTCCTACTTTTTCCCAAGAGTGAATTGCTTTTGCAGAGGTAGTACTTTTCCATGCATATTCCAGTACACTCTATCTTAATGCTTCTCTCGAATTGCTGTCGTAGGCGTCAGTTTGCTAGAACTCTGTGAGGTAGTGTTGAACTATCGAACGACATCATCGAAGACATTTGAATTTGGAGTTCTTTCTTAAGGTTACAATGTTTTATGATCAGACTGGTGGCGTAAGAACATATTTCTAAAATCAATTGTACAATTTCAAAACAACTTAAATTAAAATAAGAAAAACTCACACATGATCCAAAAGGTAAATACAAGTCAAATTAATTCACTTAGCTGTGGTTAAAGGTCTGTCATGGAAGGATCAATGTTATGGGTTCCCCTTTTGAATATGCCTTGGAGTTCGGTATTTTGTTATTACCTTATTATCCAAGAATCAATCCTTGAATGCACACTGTAGAACTGTGCAGTCTATACAGTTCCTTCATCTCCATGAAACTACATTGAATATCTCCTCGGCTGTCACCATGATTTAATGGAACACTTCAAAGTATCCATGTCCCAGCTAAATGATATCTTTTTGTCATAGACGGACAAATAGAGTCCCACATTCCAGAATTGACTTTTCCCTTATGTAACTATTACCGGATGTGACACGAAATTGCACGACGGGTGATGCTAGCATGACAGGAGATGCTCACCTTGTTGACGCACCTGGTCCCACTCCTTTTGGATTTCGTGTGATTTTGCATAGTTTGAATTCGGATATACCGTATGATTCGTGGATCAATGAATTTCGATCTGTAGATGGTATCTACTTTTTTTCATATAATACCTGAAAAACCTATTGAAATAAAAATGTACGATACCGAATTTAGTGCACAATATGCGCATTTCGACAAACAATATCTCATCAATTGTGCTCGAGGGCTAAAAATATGGAAACCAAAACAACATGAAAATCGATAATTCCAGATTATTGATTATATCGATAACTTTCATAGAGTATCAAAATACACCTCGAATACCTGAGTATTGAAAAAAGAAAATGAATAAACCGTGCAATTTCTGGTAAAAATTTATTTACAACACGTAAAATAAATACGAATTCGAGTAATTCCCATATTACAGAATCTTACATGATTTAATTACGATGTATGTTTTTATCTATGGGAGTTATCGAAATTGGTGTACACATTAAAATGTACACACTTCTCTGTAGAATGAATAATTATATCCCATCAAACTGTTTTTATCTTGGGCAGGGTATGAATTTAGTCCTATTATTTGTTGTGTTGCGAGCGAGAGTGAATCACTCCAGGAACTTTGAAACAAAAAATTTACAGATTGTGAGATCACAGTAACTATTACAAAAGTTACTAAATAAAACATGTTAAGGTTTGATCATTTATATCCTTATTTTACTTGGAAGAAGCAACATTTATTTGCCAGGATCAATGGATTTTGGCATTTGTTTCAAAAGCACATTAGGTCAGTGTTCGTATGAATATTAAGACCAAGCTTCAGCTTCAATATTTACAACAATACATGTACATGTACCTCATTAACACAGGCTTTTCAGCACATGTTCTTTGAATATCTAGTGGCACAAACAATCAGTTTTTGATAACCAAAATGGACTGTAGATATCTTACTGGAGATATAAAAAGAGTCCAGCTTTGCTACATTTTGACATATGTAATTGAGTTGTGTTGTTAGATCCAACAAATCAAAATGCAAAAATGGATTATTACGGCATATTTTCCGGCCTGATATTCTCTGCTGAAGAGGTCTATGATAAATTAGTTTTCGCACAATGTGCAAATTACACAGTTTCCAAAACAGATGAATGCAGACTGAGCTCGAAATATAATATTTTATTGAATTTGACAAATTGAAGTATCATGAAAAACATGCGCAAATAGTTCATGAATGCCATACACTGTCTTACGTGGTAATATTACGTCTATCAGTTATGATTCATTTAATAAAAAGCTTCGCGAAAAAATGATGTTAGAAATTTTGTTACTCATCATTCCTGTAGTGCGTTTGTTTCCTTCTCACTGATTTTTCTTCCTAATGTGTGAAAGAGAGAATATTATTCAATTTACAGCTGTTTTATCATTACTGTGCTTAGAGTTTTTGACTGACATGAGGCAGATATACGAGATAAGCATACTGATTTTGATTTTCTATAGTAGTAGCTTTTCGAGGTATACATGTAACACTTCACAGTACAAGTCACCCTAACAGGACATGTTATTTTGACCCCAACCAGTCACCCACCTTGATGCCACATGATTAGCGCATTTCTATTAATTTCACCGAAGTTTTAGTTTGACCCGACAGGAATTCGAATCCCATCCTTCAGCACTCCAGACCAGCACTCTATTATGAAAACATTGACGTTCGCTCCACACCCGATAGGCTAAATATGCGTAATCTTGTCATTCGATCTTGGTATGCAAACAACAAATAGTCTTTAATTGAAGGCTTCAGTAACCAAAGATTAAGCGACATGTACTTCTATTGATTACTTCAGGTTAATTCACACCATATTTTTGGCCAGTTCACTCGGGCATTTAACCAGTGTGAACAATAGTAACTGCATGTAAATGTACGAAATCTTATCACAACATCCCAAGTTTACTTTTCACAAATGAAACAAGTGGTATCAAACCAAAAGATATCATGAAAGCAGGTTTCGGTACAACCGCAGCTTAAATGTTTAAAGGAACAAATATTCGGAGTTTCAAAAGAAATCGTTTTAATAATATGCTTTAACTTATATGCAACAAATTGATTTTATATTCTGCATTAATGCAGAAATGTATTGGTACATCTGAATCAACAAAGATAACATTCACCGTGTTTTACCTGTAAAAAATATATTGCAATTAAAATACATACAACGCACAATATTATCTAAAATTTTTGAAGTTTTCACATAAATTATAAGAATGTACAGAACTGGGTTAAAATAACTATATTTATACAATTCCGGGTTAAAATGAATTATATATAAAGTTTATATTGTAACATATATTGTATAATATGCATCGGCTGACGAGTAGGCGAAAAGCTGACGACTGATATTTTGTCGCCAGCGAGGAGTCGAACTTGCTGGCGAGGAATCGTAGATGGCCATAAAGCTGACAAACATTGAAGAGAGCTCCTTTTTAGACTCCTCGTCCGCTTTTTTAGCCAGGGATTCGACCCCCCGCTAGCGAAGTTTCGCCAACGATGATTCGACAGCCGAGCATATACCTTTCGACTGATCGGAACTGTAATGCTTCAAAAAAGAAAAAAACCAAAAAAAAAAAAAAGAAAAAAATTAAATTAAATAATAAATAAAATAACATAAAAACATACCCGACTACATTTAAAAAAAATCGTTTATATTCCTTCAGTTTGCTATATTTTTTTAAATCACAACCTGAACGGAATTTGAATCTTTATTAATGTTAGTATTTAACGTTTGATTGATTTTTAAAGTTATTGTCACACGTCTAATTCTGCACGTCATGTTGTGAGTTTTATATGAAAATTTCACGCTCACGGACAAAAGATGCCTATCCAAAACTTTTGTGAAATTTACAAGAAATGAAAAACATATAAATAGATATTAAATGTTATATTTGAGCAAAATTTTCTTAGGGTTTTTGATATATAGTGCTGTGTTTCAGTATATGTCGGTTTTATATGCAATTTTTGCAGCCTTTGCTAAATGGAACAACAGAAAAAAATGTTACTTACATGTACCTACTACAAAGTAATTAAAGGTGTTTAAGTGATAGACAAATCATTATTAAATATACATGTTTAGTTTGTGTTTATTTCAGTGATGTGCTAAAGCGTGGAAGCTCCTGGTATATCTAAACTGCTACATAAATATGTCTATAAAGACACGGAAAAGTGTTGACAAAGTTACCAGTAATGCACTATTTCTGTCCTTTTAGCACTTACCTATAGCATTACTTGCTAAAATAACGACGAAAACAGAAATTTCGAACAATAATGCAATACAACCTGATTTGATTAGATCCAACATGCAGTGTTAAACTAGATTATATTTCCCAGTGTGAAACCGTATTTTGAGACACATGCTTGTTTCTGTAGAAAATGGTCACTTTTGCGTAATATTATACGTCATTTTGGTGACGTCGTGCCGAAGGTCAAAAAAAGATATCAAGTTATCTTACATATTTCTGAAAGTAGGCATCATGAATATTTTGGGGAGTAAATACCATAAAAATCCAAGATGGGACTATTTTTTGGCCTTATAGCCCTACTCCTTTATTAATAACGCTGAAGCAAAATATTACCTTTCTATTACCGAATAATTATGTTCTCTAGGCAATAACATTTGACTTGCATACGCTATTGGGAATCTATCATCATCAAACCACACCTGTCTTTAATACGTTCGACGTAGGTATAAAAAGATGGGAAAAAATCTGAAAGCGTTAGATAGGAATCTGGAAAAGCAACGTTTTTGTGGTGGTTCCCATATAGATTGAATGGGCCTCCACTTCTTCGTTAGTTCTACCAACGATGCTTCAAAATCACAGAAATGAGAGATGACTGTACGGTAGTACTAGGCTAAACCGATGAATTGCCTTACTTGTTTGATAGTCTTAAGCTGCAAGACATTTCTGATTTCTTCAAGGTTAACTATTTGATGTCCTCTGAACAAACAAATCCTTGAAAATATTTATATGCTCGTTTCAAGTAACCATATACCCCGGTTTGTCATCAGCGTATTTGTCCATGTTCTTGCTTCACTCTAGTAATTTTCACATCATATGGTTAAATCTTGCTCCTGAATACCATACCAAAAGGCATCTTGATAACTGGCAACTATCAGACGTAGAAAATGCTATCATGGGTCTTCACGTCTTTTAGTAAAAATTTGCTAGTGCCCTTTCCTTTGGTCGATTTTCGTATAATAATAAGTTAATCCAACTTTGCTAATATGCTGGTCAAAATTTCAAGAACATTATTTTTTAATTTCTTTACATATTATTATATCATTAGTGTTTACAAAGGTTCACTGTCAAACTTTGTCTGAAAGCTATTTTGTTAAATCTATGAAAACCTATCTGTACTATTTGTCTCTTTTACGATTAATTCTGGGCTGTTGTAAGGCGTCGACAAAGGTTTTGTAATACCAGTGACTACTTCTTCCATCTCCTGTTCCTGAGTATGTTTTATTTTGTATTTTGACACGAATCGGTTGGTCTGTCGCAAATTCCATCTTAATTTTGGTAAGATATGTCGTTCCTGGCTGATCCATTAATATATCGTGGTATTTCTTCAGTAACATCATAAGTTCTTCCCTTTTGTGTTCCGTTGTAATTTTTCTTAACTGGACATCTTTGTATGTTGTCCTTCCGGTTAAATCTCCTAATATCAGCAAATTTCAATCATCTACTCGTTTTCATCTTTATTATCTGAAGGCTCTAGTTTTCCTTGTCATCTCATTGTCATACTGTATTTCTCTTTATTCGCACTTATTCTGTAAATTCACATGGTATACATGAATCTTTCCATCGATGTATACTTTATATTTCATCCTGTTAACAACGTGTGGTATTCCACTTCCGATGGTGATCGATAATTAGTTATTTGTAACAAAACAATGATCGACGTGAAATTCCTTCCGATTTCCATCACTTCTTCTTATTCTTATTTCCATACTTTACTGAGTGAGCTCACTCGTTAAATTTGATGAAACTAATCGTCCGTTGGTAATGTTTTGATATTTTCTTTTATCGCCAGGTTACTGGGAATTACTTCTGATATTTGAGATCTACTTTCTCTTCTAACAGTCTTCATCGACCATTGATTTTACCTCAGGTGTATTTCCTCAAACAATATCATAAATTTGTTTCCTCATGCACATGGCCTCTATCTGTTCAACATGGACACAGGCATGTTTCATTGTAATACCGATTGTTGCCTGAGGATTTTTCGTTTGGCGAATATATTGTTGTATTTGTTCTATAACATCATATTTTCTTCAATTTGGTCTCCCGTTACAACATCGCTTAACTGAATATGTTGCCTCTTCTCCTAAGTAATTTCCTGATGTCTGTAAATTCGCATCATCCACAACTCCAATTTCGTCTTCATCTTATCATCATACAGGCTCCACATAAAACTGCCAGTTAACTCATATAATATAATCGATGTAACTTTTATATTTCATCCTGTTAACATCGTCCACTACTTCAAATGGTCTTTCCATTGTAACAAAAATTTGTTATTGTTGGTCGGGAACAGTGCTAGTACAATATCTCCGGCTACAAATGTATTTTGTATTTTGTCTGGGTTTGCTTCAAATTTTCTACCGCTATCTGACATGTCTCTTCCAGATGAAGTCAGAAGTCATATACATTCATGTATGTATTTCTCAGTTCCATTGAGTCGTCTTCAGTCCAAATGCCTCAAGCATTTGCATTTTCAGATTAACTGTTCTGCCGTATAAAAGTCGGAGAAAATTGCGTTGCGTGACTACGGAATTTCTCTCTGAGCAAACAGTACCACCTTAAATATCTGTCCCAATCTTTCGGTTTCTCTCCGCACATTTTCTTTAACATGCTTTCTAAAGCGCCGTTCATTTTCTCAGTCAGCTCATTACAATTCGGGGTATACAGCAAAGTAAACATTTGCTTAATTGACATTAACCTGCAAATTGTTGTAATTAAATATGATGTAAACCGCCTCCTTTATCACTTTATATCTCAGTTGTAAGACCTGTTCTTTCTGCAAACGACCTTAGTAACGCTTTACGTCTCTCTCTTACCCCTGGTAAAGCAATTGCCTCTGGATATCTGGTAGAGACAACAACTTTGTATATATATATGTTTGCTTTTTCGACAGTGGAAAGTATAGGTCTAACCAAATATACTACTATGCGGTGAAACAGTTGGACGCATTTGTCCAAGTGGCACATTTGTCATCGCCAGTTTGATATTGGTTTCTTGTAAATGTCACATGACCTGCAAATTCTGCTCAAGTCAGTCACCATCAATTTCTTACCAGTAAAAGTAAAAACCTATTCTAGCTAACGTCTTCTGTTACTCCTAGATGTCCTTCAACAATAGATTCATAGGCAACGTCATTACTTTCTGCCTAAATTCAAATGGTACAGCTAGTTGTGTGACTTCTTTCGTCTTATTTTTGCTCCCTCTGTAGAATACGTGTAGCATGCCTTTCTTCAAATACGACTGTTGATACTTCTTATTCTTGGGTAGTATCAAATATCTGTCTCAATTATCCATAATTTAACAAACATCGGCTTTGACACTGACATCATACGTGCAATCAGATGACCAACGTTTCCAGTACAAAAATTCAGATCTGTACAAACATGATCGTCCCTATTCTGTTCAGTTACATGTCATCTTTGATTACAACGACGCTGAACAACGCTGTTCCATCTCCAAATGTGGGGTAAAAAATTGCAAAACATGCAACATTTTAATTACAGATACACAATTTTAAATAGTTCAACTGAAATGATATTTGGCTCAATGAAAAGCTGCGAAATACTTCTCTCTTTACCTTTCAATACAAAACAAGCTTGGAAAACACCAGTTCTAGCACATTGTATTTGATTCCCGGGATTTGATTTGCAAACAAAACATTTAGCTTTTTAGCTTGGCATCAAAATTCGAGTGGTTTCCTCGGGTAAACAATTTCTCCAAAACATAGCAATTTACATTTTATTGACTTCAATTACCACCTGCTCTCCTCTGGTAACATAGATAGTGCGTAAAGCTTAAGAATTGTTATAAAATTTCCATTTCAAAACATAAAATGAGTCTAGTGGGGTTCAAAGTAACAACATAATTGTTCAGATAGTTCTGAAACTAATCACTGGTCTAGTGTAGCACAGTTTGTCTTGAAAACAATATCAGCACAATATAAAATTATAATTGAGAACTAATTGTTCTAATTAAATTGTACAATCGTGAGGCTAATTCTTAATCACGAGTAACGTCAGCACAAAAGTTATCTATAATAATACTAATCTTTGGTGAAGGTCAAGCAGCACACAGTTTGTTGATAAGTTTGGTAAACACAAACGAGGTATGAATTCTCTTCTGAATTCCCCAATGGCACAGATGACTGTGATTTCAGTTACCGAGATGACGATTCATTAGCAACAAATTCCAAAGTAAACCATCCATAACATTCTTGCTTATTCATTTCGGTCTGCTGTTCATCTGCAATCGTTGTTTACCACATCAGATGATGGCGGTTTGAATAAAACAATAAACTCGAGGCAATACCCTGGCTACCTGATGCAGATAAATATATTAGCAATATAGGGAGTGGGAGAGTGGGTTAAAATGTTTGTGTGGCCTCTGATAACTGCTTGTTGTTGAAGAGACAATCAAGTGAATGAGGCGGATAAAAGTTTCATCATGTTTTAAATGAAGAACAATTATCTATTACCTCTCTTTTATATGTAGTTGCACGTTCATTAAAAATGATGATTATCAGGTCTAACTGTTTATAATGATATAGCGTGCGATGTTGCTGATATTTTAGGTTTTAGGTTTTTCTGTTTTCTCGATGTCTTTATCTATCAGCACGGATACGAAGACTTTAAAAACAAATATAAAAGGAATTAGAATTAATTTTTTCAAAATTAGTTATTGCCATCTTAGATTTGCTCGCATGCGATACGTCATAATCGAAGTTTATTGTAACGTTAAAGTTGACAAGGACGTTCGTTATGGCAATTTTGACGCCACAGTAAATTTTATCTATGATGTTTCGTCTGGGGGCGCCAACTAACCTTGAAAAGTTTGTTAAATAAACGTGTGAATGTGTGAATAATGATTTGGAATATATTCAGCGAAAAATAACCAAAAAAAAAAAATTGTATAGTTTTAAAACGAATATGCCTCGCTTTCTACATATTCAGTGCATTACGTAAATTCTAGAACTTTCAAATCGCATAATTTATATGTCCAGTTTTTGGTATATTTAGTGTGTGTCCACTGAAGTAAATGACGTCTCTACAGACTTAACGTTTTGTGACGTCATAAAAGAGAGAATAATGACGCAAGACACTCGATTTCTTTGTAAATATTTACCTGGGATTTCTCCTAGGTATTTGACAAATAATAATTCATTCCATCTTTAACTAAAATGAAAACTATAATCAAATAAAAAATGCCCTTTTCTTCTATTTTTATTTTCATAAAATAATTTGTAAAATTATAGTTCTTTAAACGTAATGCGGGTTTTCCCGTGTCTAGTCATGTTGTAACTCCTTTGGAAGTTCCATATTTACGTGAAGAATGCAACATTTGGACAATTGTAAAAGGAAGCCGATGATATTTAATGTAGAATAAGTAACTTTTAAATA
>JAOXYJ010028207.1:0-12467 GCA_028566555.1 Lithophaga nigra
ACCATTTTCTTCGGAAAATGCCTGTACCAAATCAGGAATATGACAGTTGTTTTCCACTCGTTCCGTTTGCTAAGATGTTCGAGCATATTTTCTCGGTTTTTCGGTTTTGATGGACTTCCCCTTTTGAATATGCCTTGGAGTTCGGTATTTTGTTATTACCTTATTTACTCCGTCAAAACGTTGTGTCATTTTGTCTGTATTACGATCATTAAACAAATCCTACAGACCAAACGACGAAACCAGTGAAACTAACACCAACAAAACCAAACAGTGAACCATATAGTCTGACAAACCTCGGATACAATGGAAACAAATGCTTTGTGCATTTGTATAGATACTGTTTCAGTCGCCATCAAGAACAATAATAAATCAATTCCCTGTCTTGTGGTGGGCAGTATGTAGTCAGTAAATACCAAGTATCACGAACAAGATTAATCAATTCCTAGACTTTCATTTCATTTGAACATTTAATTTGTTATCACGAACAAAACTATCTCTTGTAACTGCCAACATGGATACGTGTTATTTGACTATAGCACTAAAAATCTGTCCTGAAAGCTTACTTTTACTACTATATTTAGTTATATACTTTATTGTCGTACACTTTACAACAAGAGAAATGTATAAGACTGGACATTGTGATCAATTAGATAATTTGAAAAGTATATTTTACTATAATCATCTCCCGTCATATTCCAAATACTATACAAAAGTATTCATCTCATATGTGAAGGGTTTAAAGAACGGTTAAAAAAGATCACTATACCAAATTTACCTGACCGGGTACCGTCAAATCCTTATTTGTGGATTAAGAAATTAAAACCTCCAATAATATGTATATAAACATACAAAGCACGGTATATTCCACAAATTTAAGGCCATCAAAGCACCGACGAATTGGCATACTAATTTAATTTAAGTAATAAAATACTAATTTTCAGTTCCATATAGCATTGACGCCAAATCGTTGGAGCGCTTAAATGCATAAAAATAAATATAATAGAAAGTTATTCCTTTGCATCCCTCATAAATAAAAATGCAAAGCAATAACTCAAATTATCTGAAATTGCATACTGGTTCTGCTCAGGTCATATGATATACCCAAATCCTCCGAATGTTCAGTTCTGTGGTCTATGATATTATTAAACATGAAGATACAGCGTCATTGTAATGTTAGAGGAAGGCTGTTTACTAATGGGATTTCATCACCTTTACTAATTTTGTTTTGCAGTTTTCAGCAAATAATCGTACCAATCCTCGGGATATAAAAAATAACCCAAGGACAGATTTAGACCTAGTGATAGTAAGTAAAAACCAACTTCCTATGTCACTTTCAGTCCATACTGAAATAAGCATTTCTTTTCAGAATATTGACAGCCGTTCAGTCAGTTTTATGCAAAGAAGTTCCTTGTTCCAATCAGAAATGGTTTATAGTTGATACAATATCAATTAAATGGATGATATGCTATAAACCAGTAACTAAATATTCAGTTTATCTTGGTCTATTAATCATACTCTTTAATAAACTGCCTTCATAAATCGAAAGGTTACTTTTGTCGTATTATCTTCTTAATTCACCTGCAAAAATCTATATTCTCTGCAGATCTGACACAGTAATTAACTACAAAATCTAAACATTTCTAACAAATCAAATATTTAGACATTTTCAATCTTTCAAACCAGAAAAAATACGTGAGTTGACAATTTTCCCTCTCAAATATGTCTTTAAACACATTTTTTAACCATGTACATATTCAGAAAATTTTTCATTTGTTCATAGACAAATGACTCATAACACCTAAATGAAGAAGTCATTGTATGATTCATAAAGTATACATATCAGTTTCACCAAAAGCTATTTTCAGATATTGACGAAAAATATTTTATGTATAAGTTACCTTACGTTTTATACCTGAAATTTGCGATCTTTATAAATACTACAGTTTTTTTATATCTATTATGAAAATTATAAAGCTAATATGAAAATAGGTACACTACAATGCCATTGCTACAAAAAATGATAAATACTGGTTTGTGTGTTTGGGACATCATCCATACTTCGCGTTAGAAACTAGCTTTATGTGATAGAAGAATAAATCTACTAGGGAAGGTTGAGACAAAAATAACAATACCCACCAATTCGATTACAGAAGGGAAATAGAATAACTGGAAAGCCAATGCAATTGTATAAAATCACTAAAAAGGATGAATAATGTCATGAGAATGGTAAGTAATTTTTCCAGAGAAAAGGCAAGAAAACCGAATCAGCAATTGACAAAAATTGTCAATCAAAGGTACTCAGACAAAATCTGGATTAAGAAAAATACAAATAGACAAACACAACAAGAAAAACTAAAAACAAGGATGAACAACACAGACCCCACCAAAAAGATATGGTGCACTCAAATGTTCCGGATTAGTGATCAGTGCCTGCCTCTTATAAGACACCCGCCGAGTTGCCCATTATCACGTCCGGGAAAAGGTCATGTTCGAAGAGAGGAAAGACGAAACTATGGCCAAGGAAAAATATCCGATTTCATTCGGGAAACGGATATTCCATAACGATCAATCAGTTCGTGATGACCATAGAACTTTTGAATGGATTTATTCAACTTGGGAGCGACATACCCTTGTTTGAGAAGCTAATTCGTAAGCAGTTGAGCACGGGTCCAGAAAATCATGGTATTGATCACAAGCTAGAATAACGCATGAGTTGCGAAATGTAAATTCCATACGCCGGTGCTGCTGAAATATTGCTATAGATGAATGAGAAGTTGACGATTGGAAAGGTGAATTTTGTTGTAGAGTTTAGGCTTTTAGTCTTCCTCGAAAGTCAATTTCGAGTTGAAGGTAAAGGTATAAAGTTGACTTAGTGGTATCGGTAGTGTCCTTAATCTCAAGCTCATTGTAAAAGATTAAATGCAGATAGTCACCGAATCGTGAATTATTCAGTGACAGGACATAATCTATGTAGCGAATCTGAAATTAAAGGTTTTGGCCAATTTTCTTTCTTTTTTTCTTGAGTAGTCCTCGAGGAAGTCAAAACTCGTCTAGCTGAATGGATATTGGTAATTTAAGTGTATGTCTTTCCCAACAATCATGCAGCGAGTGATTCATAGTCAGCAAAAATACAAAAGTTTCAAAAATCATTTTGTGTCTTAGTCTTTAAAGTTGAACACAAAATTTACAGTTATTTTTATTTTTAGAACTCCCTATCAGAAAAATAAAATACAATGATTCTCGTTATCTTGAAGTTGATGGAACAGAAAACAGAAAAGAAATAGCTTGAGATTACAGAAATTTTGAGATATCAAGAGTAAATGTAAAGTACAATACTGCAGTTGGATGAAAATATTACAGTGAGATATCAGTAATTTCGAGATAAAAGAGTTTGAGATAACGAGAATCAACTGTACTAAGAATGCACTGCAGAAAAAAAAAGGAACTACTAATGATTCCGTTATAAATTGCACTGTAATGTTTGCACAGTTAATTACCTGAATGATCCAGCAAATAAGCAAAGTCATTGTCATTTCTGAGCCCATGTTATGTAATACAAATCAGTACGTCCCTCTACGTCATGAAGTTTCTCCTGATTTTCTTGCATTTCCTCTCAAAAAGAACTTGGTATACATACATTGTACATATACGGATTCCATAAAGTATGTTTCCACATGATACAAATCAGTGTACAAAGTTCGTGGTGGGTCTCTAAAATCATAATGATTGAAAGAAGACAGACAATTTTACTAGGGTTAAATGTGACCTTCAGCTGCTTTCTATTATTCATGGTTGCGCAATTAATTCATACTATTTATATGTCCGGAAACATGCATTGTAATTATAAAAAGTAGAAACTTAAAAAAAATTCTAATCTTTTCTTTGTTGTTAGGGAATATGCAAATTGCACAGAATACGCTGTACATGTTTTCACATCCGCAGAACAAGAGTTGGCAGATAAAACCCGAAAATATACTCAGCAAACGGTTTAATTTATGGCGGTATGGTTACAGTAGCACAGCTGCACTGATCATTTTCCAAATTTTAAAATGAAAACAAGATCATTTCAACTTCTATTTATGCATGGCATCTGCGAAAACATGCATTTACTACAAGTTGATAATCTTTGTTAATGTTACTGTAAAATCATGAGGTTAAAGGCTAACATCTGACTCTTTACACGTGTTCGGAAAGAGCTAAAGAAAGTATGAACCCTATGTTCAGATAACGGATGGTCTTTGATCATGATTTAAGATGGAGGAAATAGAGCACTGAAGTAACACTATGCACTGTTTGATACGCTTCATATGAAATAATAACGATTTCATAGGCTGTTCGTCACAGTTGTGCCGAGCTCAATTTTCTTGTAATTTCTGTCATAAATGATCTTCCAAAATCTTATTTATTATATTTATATATATATATATTAATTTAAAATTTATTATTATATTTCTGTTTAATATCTATATTTATTACGATATTAACGCCATCTATACAGCCGCGTTGAAAGCCATAATTTGCAATAAACATTCATATATTTAACAAATAAACCGGTAAAGAAATAATTGTTTTATCATCCCTCTACTTTATCCGGCCCATGGAAGTGGAAGGTCTGTGTAATTAAACTTTAAGTGAAGACTGTTTTATTTCTTAAAAAGAGTAAAGCAGAATTCGTGGCAGTAAGAAAATTTAACAGATTAACAAAGGACAGTACAACAAGGGAACATTGTAAATGCCAGTTCTGATAGTAGTTATGTTGTGCCCTTTCTGCGTCGTCTTCGAAACACTAAAACGGTTATCGTTGAAACGTACCACGTTTCAATGATAAACATTTCAACGTTCCGACGGTGACGTAGAAACGTCTGCACATAACCAACGTTCCTTCAATGGCGAAGTAATGGCATAACATTACGATGGCATAGAAATGGCGCAACATACCTATTTCTGCTGCCTTTGACAAAAATTACATATTTGATAAATATATGGGCTCCTGAGTTATTGTCAAGAAAAACTTCTGGAGAGTTAATATGAGGCTGTATCAGAATTGAGCATGCCCTACACTAGACGCATACCATTCTTTCCGCAAAGGCAAATAAAAATTTCATTACATGATGATACAAAGAAGACATAATATACATGTATATTCTTGATTGATTGAATGACTGGTGTCTTACGCCACTTTCAGCAATTTATCCGGTAAAAACTATCGACCTTCGGCAGGAAAACTGGCAATCATTGTCAATTAAGGCTGGATCGAGCACACCTCGCAACCACCCAGGCTCGAACTCACAACCCCGTTGCTGACACGCCGGTGGTCAATAGTGCTTGTGACCAACTACCTATACCATTAGGCCGCCGAGGCCCCCATATATATTTCATAGTCAGGTGCACAAGCCATATACCCTCTGTATAGAAAGTTGATGAAAATGACTAAGTTCAGCAACTTGTAAATTTGCAACAACAAAGACTTATTCAAAATCTATATATATATATGTACAGTCACCCTGTAATATAGGAAAAGTGTAGGAGGAGTTAGGTGCATATGCAAAATCTGAACCCTGACCACGTGTACATCTTCAAAGGTAAAATCTTTGTGCAATATAAGAAAATTCTACGTTGAAAACTGTAGGACGAGTTAGATGCACAAAAATTATAACCTCTATACAGAAAGTTAATGAAAAAATGACTAATTCAGATAGTCTTTAAATGTATCAATCGTTATTCAAAATCTTAATCCTAACCACAAGCATATCTTCAATATATCTTCAATCATCCTGCAACACATGAATGATCTACGTTAAAACCTGTTATAGTAGTTAGGTCAACAACATGTGAATTTGTCAACCAGTATTAAAAATCTTAATTGTGACATCAAGTTCAATGTTGCGATTATACGTATGGTTAGTTGCACAATCCATATTCCCTATGCGGGCGAACAAACGGACCTACACACAGGGGTAAAACAGCATGCCTCCAAATGTTCGTCGCGGGGTCATAAAAACCTAAAATGGTATAACAAAATAACAAAATACATTCGGCATACTCTTACCTCTCATATTTACTACGATGTTAAGCGTACAGACGTAATTTATTTTAGTGAAACAATACTCTTTTGAAAAGGTCAATAGGTGGTGCCCTTCTAGTACACAGTTAGTAAGTTATAGTCTAAAGGACCAGAGGGTTTTACTAGTTTATATGACATTTTAGGTAACAAAATACAGCTTAATGTAATTTACAGATGTTTATGTTTATTTTACGTGGCCTTGGGTTACATCTTGATCAAGCTATGCCTCCTGTTCTTCAGTCATATTACGTATTAAACAATACTGAATTTTATCGTAACTGTATCAACTTAACACCCAATGAATCCTGGATATTCAGAATAGCTCAGCTAAGAGAAACTGGGTCTTAAACGTAACTAGTAAACATTCTAAATACAGAAGTACTTTCAAAACTGTGGAAACAACAGAGATATATTATATCTACAAGATATACTGTTATCGAAAAGATTTAATTTCATTGAATAGAGCTTATACTCTTTTAGCAAGCCTAATGTAACACTATGCAATAATTAATTTACATTGAGAAATTTACGACATTAATTCCACGACTGATGCCTTGGGACATACCTTAATTTCGGTATTGTTTAAAAGTGGCATTGAACAAACATCGATCTAGGCCGTAAATATCCGTTTACTGGATTTGGTGACGAGTTGCCATTGAAATCGGATTTGCGATCATCAAATCAACGATTTATTTCGACAATTAACAAATTACGATACAGCTATCTCAAAATTTACAGTTAAATCACGATAACGTTATATTCTTTATTTGCAGCTATATCGTAGAAAGCAGTTTTATTGGTGATTTAAATTGAAGCAATCTAAAATGCATCGTATATCACAGAATTGTATATTTTTCACTATATTACTTCACTGTGTATGTGACCACAAAAATTTCCTATTTCCTACTATGAGGTATTGCATATTGTTTTAAATATTTAATCTGATCTTAAATCGACTTTAATGAACAAAATTACATTGATTATTTGTAAACAACGCAATACTTTGTTTATCTTAGTACACAATCAGGAATTTACTATTTACTGACTTGTTTATTTGGTACAGTATAAGGTATCAAGAAGTACCAAAGGTATTGTCATCAGACACTCCAGTATGTGTTATTCGGTACCTTTGTCTTTTATCTTTTAAGTTTGGTTGAAATGTCAATTTTTGTACAAAATGGTTCACATTGCAAGACTATATTGTCAATTACATATGGTCATATCATCATACAATATCATAAAGGATGGTAGGGTTAATTCGGTCGTTATTTTTTTAACTGAATGACTACTAATTATAGTATATATTATGGTACATGACATTTTACACACATCATTTAAATTGTCAAGTCATTTCGCAGTAATTGTCATTACCAGATGTGTTTTACATATAACTACTAGTATGTATTTTTATGATTTATATCATAGATGTTTTAACTGGACCAGGAGAATACCACTTTGGTTCAGAACGTTTCTAAAACGTTTTCCTCAAATCCGATTTTGTCTGCGTACATTGATTGACAATTTTTCTCGATTCATCGATTTTCTTACCTTTTCGTGCTAAGGTTTAAATATGTATAGTTTGTTCATTAATCAAATTTAATGGCATTTATAACTTATAGAGAAGCCAAACAATTCCATGTTATAAAGTTGGTGTTTTCTGTAGCTGTTGTCTGTTTTTTATATTGTTGGGTCGACAATAAACCTTCATTAGGAACGTTAAAAAAGTTTGGTAAGCAAAAATATCAAAACATTGGGAGCAGAAAAAAGAGAATAGCCAAATTCCGGGTAAGGTCAACTTTGCCTGAATTAGTGGAAACCTTTAATTTTAACGAAATTACAAAATATATAATAAACTGTAAAATTTCGAAGAAACATGTACTTAATAAATCATGTCAGTACCGAAGCACTGAATACTGGGAGGATGAAACCCTCGGGGTCTAACGGTCTACCAGCAGTGATTTCGACCCAGTGATAGTAGTTCAAAATCACAGATACCAATTTTACTGCGTACGAAGCACTTTTCTGGATTAACCTTCACCAGGTACGCTCATAAAAACAGCATTCATTATTTTTCTATGAATTGGAATGTATGAAACGATGAGGCTTCATGGGTTCAACTGAGGTATCTTCACGAAAAACTCATTTCATCAGAAATGTTTTAATGTTATCTTTAAATAACTTGAATTCACAAACATCAAAAGTACACTCGATGTGATGAAGTAATGAATATCTGGTTTTCTCCGGAGTATGACTTCCTCCACAAATAGCTGTCTGATATTCAACCCAACCCAAATAACAACCAACCAAGTGCAGTTATTAGAATCCTCAGATAGGAAGTAAAACAATGTTGTGATGGGATATAAATTGTGTACAATGTAGTATAAAACATAAGGTAAAGGAATCGATATTATAAAGTTCATTTGTAATTTTTAATCTGTGACACACTATTCAATTGCTACCCTTTAGACATGCTCTCATTCTGGCAATAAAAATATTTTCATCTGAAAAGTATATCTGGGCTTCAAAGCGAACCTTTTTTACCAAACAGTATATCTCACTTTTGAAATGGCGCTATATTCAACAATAAAATGTAGCCAGGCCATGAACCACTTAAAATTTACTCACTGGTTTTTGTATATTTGTAAGATATATTGCTGGCATAAATTTGTTGTTTATTTATGCTCTTGTCCATATTAAACTGTGTCAAAAAAAATGAATTAAAGGTGAATTAAATATGACTTTTATTTCACATTTATGATGTCATTGATATAATAAACCACTAATGCACATAAAACATTCAGTGACTTTAAGAACGACCAATTTACACTAACTTTAATTAATTTTGGAAACAATCATGTAAGTGCATTTATCACACCTTCTTTGTAGATCACTGGCAGAATAGAACATGACAGCACTGATATAAAAAATGCAACAGTCAAAACGAAAATTAGGCAGAATGAACCCTCGCGTAAAATGCCGAGTTGTTCGATATTGTTATCACGTGGAGCAGATCATGGATTTAACTCTCAAAGGTAGTATTTAAGATCAGACTAACTGTAACAGTCAGATCTTTTCAAATAGTTTTTTCTGAAGTTTTGTAAAATTATTCAGCTGTAAAGCTCACACAAACATAATCACTACAAGATGAAATGCATTTGATAACCGAAAGGTTGCAGTCAATACAAATAAAAAGCTAACTTACTGAACATACATCCTAGACCATTAACTTCTTGCCACCCATGACAGCATTTATATCTTGTAACATACTGGGGTTGATATCGTTGTCTAGTTGTCTTGTAATAATGAGTCCTGAAGCGAGAATATAAGGTCTAACATCAGCATAAAAAATCTTATAAAGTTTGCTTAAGCAGGGATTTGAGACAACCAGATTAAAGTCGTGCCGCAGTAAATATTACGACCATCAACACAAGCTGGTGGAACACTTCAAGGTGTCTAATATTGGTTGCTCCCCTAATTTTGTCAATATCACGGAACTATATACGACTGTCATACATATTGGAGATTTGGCATGCCGTAAAACCTGGTTTAACTCAACATGTTCTTCCGAAAATGCCTGTACCAAGTCAGGAATATGACAGTTGTTTTCCACTCGTTCCGTTTGCTGAGATTGGTGAGCGTTTTTTTTTCCTCGGTTTTGTCAAATTGATGGACTTCCCTTTTTGAATATGCCTTGGAGTTCGGTATTTTGTTATTACCTTATATACCAGCTAAGTGATTAAATCTTATCGTTATAGATAGAAACACTAAGTCCTACATGCCACTATTTTGGATCTGGCTATTACTGCATGTGACATGAAATCGCACGACAGGTGAGGCTAGCATAGCAGGAGATACACCCGGTCTGGCTCCTTTGGGAGATCGTACAATTTCCCTTCGTTTAATTTCAGATTTGCCTTTTGATTCATGGATAAATGTGATTCAGTTTCTGGTCGATACCTACTGTTTTATCTTGTAGCTGTGTATGGTGAAAGGAGGATGTTTTGTAAATATAATAACAACAATGGATAGCGATCAGATGGAGCAATATGTATCAATGACAAAATCTGAAAACAAAAGTTTATCATAAAATTATGAATGTTAGACCTCTCAGTATTTAATTCGCATATACAATTTTTCATTCATTGCCGCCTGGTTTTCAGCTATATTTGAAAATTAGAAAAGTAAAAAGAAAACTGAAAGTCAAAATTCACTACAGAAATTAGATGTTTAATCCTGTAAATGACTCATCAAAAAACGAACAAGAAATGGAAAAGTAAAAAATAAATAAATTAAAAAGGAAAAATTATTTACCGGCTACCTAACAAATTTACAAAATTCTGACGATATTCCAGAATCATTAAGACACAATATCGTCACAATGCGCAGATAACGTCATAAGTACTTTCCTATTTAAGATTCTAGTTTGTAGTTTACACCTTCTGGAGGTGTAATTTGTTTTACTATCGACATATCGTTTTAATGAGAAAAATAATGAAAATTTGTGAGGTAGCCGGTAAATAATTGATAAAGAAGTCAATTGACCCTCATTAATTTTTATGTTTAGATCACGGTCCTGATTTATTTAATCCAGAATAACACTGACAATTATTCCATCAATCTCACATTGGAACGTGTCGACATTCTGTTGAGAGGGATGCTATATAAAAGGTTGATTAGTACCACCATTGGGCTTGTCTTCCTCTTAAGAAAGCTTACAATTGTAAAATTTGATTTGCTGGATGCTTTTTATTTTATTTTTTACTTTTATTTATTTGCAGACGATGTGCTGTAGTGTACACATAACAGCGTTATAGTATTCAACTTCTAAAATCATATGCGATATTTTCATTTTTCTGGTGTTCTACTTCATCCTCAGACCCACTTTAATTCGATTTTAAGTGTTTAATACATACAAAAATAAAGCAGTAACAGTGGGTCGAGTAAAACACTTTCGTTCAATAAGACAAGCCTAATATCTGTGCAATATTCTTACTTTGTTTCTTTGATACAGCTCAGATTTTGTATCCTCAATCTAAGCTCTCTTTCTTGTATATAACCATAATAAACCATTCATAAACCTTTACCCTAATACAGATTTGATATAATAAAATAATGACGATGTGTTAAAGTTTTCCATTTTATGCATTTTTTCCAAATTATGTGGCTGTCTTTTAAGTATTTGACACAACGTAACATAAAACCAATTATCCAGGTCACTGAAGTTTTCAATTTTATCACAGATATTGAAATCAAATAATATTTACAACAATTTAAGATCTTTTCCAAAGGCAGATTCAATAAGAAAATAAAATGTAGCTTAAAGTATTTTATCCATCTTCGTCTTCAAACGATACCAAAATCAGATTCATAGAATAATAAAACACCTTATTGGCGGCTTTAAAAGTTCGTTTTTATGGCTCAAAATTTTTTTCATACCAGATTAAAAAGGGCTACATAGCGTCGAGGTTTAAAAACCTCACACATAGTCTTACTTATCTATGACAGTTAATAACATTGTCATAAAATATTTTGTTAATTGTTGGTCAGGCTATAAATGTTATTTTATGACACTTTAAAGTACTTTATGATTACTGCATTTGTTAATAAGAAGTAATTTACACTGTTGACAGTAACATGACATCTCATTAGAAAAAGGTTACTGACCCATTAAGTGACAATTAATTATTTAGAATTAAATGTCTTCTGAAAGACTACTAACAAATGGTCACTTAACTCTGAACTGAATTTTATTACATGTTTCTCTTTTTCATTCTAAATACTTGTTCAGATTTTATTTTTATTTATTTACTTATTATTATATGTTGATTATTTTTATTTTATTTTGTTTTATTTTTGCGGATTGAAGATTAAATTTATTTCTAAATATATGGTGAACAAATCTGGTATGTCATTATTTAAACTAGCAATCTTATCAGATTTACTTAAAGTAGGAAGGAGTGAAAGGAAAGGGATAAATAAAACTCAAATTTAACAGTAAGCAAACACTTAATTTTATAAGTGTACTTATGAAATTAATAGAACAAGTGCGAAAATTCTTATATGATTATATACTGTTATAAATGTTATCTATTACATATATAGAGTAGTTGACATTAGGTCAAGTTGTAGTGATTGACAGTATCCGTATAAAATCCTTTAATATGATGTAAATATACATCAGCATACGACAGCAAAGTTAATTTAATGACCATATGCAAATATCAGTAAGCTATGAATTTCATGAAAGTTACCTTGGACGCCAGCAAGATTACAAATCTAAATACAGCTAGTGAAAATGAAGTCATTGTCGTATCTTTATGCAATAGAAAGATATACACTCCGACAAAAGTTAAGCGCCACCTTATTTATTTTGTAAATATCTTTTTTTAAAATTTATATTTAT
>JAOXYJ010028317.1:0-20316 GCA_028566555.1 Lithophaga nigra
GGAAAGGCATCTGATAATAGAAAGAACTTATTTCAGATTGAATATCACATTCTAATAATATGCTCAAATTGAACCGATACTTTTTCTATATGCTGCATGCGAGAAAGTTATCCATTTACCAGGTCACATTACATACAGTCCAAATATGTCAATAACATTTTTTAAGGTTTAGACCAGGTTTAAAAACATTAGCTGTTCATTCTTCCAACCAGTGTCAATAAAAAAGACAAGTATCGATGTAATTCAGTTTTAATGAAAGGACAGACAGACAAACAAAATTTACACACACACACACACACACACATAGTCAGATAACTATACTTGTGAACCGTGACAGCTGATACAGGGGTGTGGACACTATGTGAATTCAAGGTATTAGGAATCTGAAATCCATGCTACTTGATAAAGTGTGAAATCTATAGGCCAACATAGTCTTCAAAACCCTGATACACTTCTTTTTCTAAGTATAATATTGTCTTGAATTCGCTGACTTGTGGACACAGAAAATGCTACTGTGGACACGGTGTCCATTATGTTACTGTGTGTTCCATGTGTGTATGTGTTCACAATGTTGGATAAAGGTCTTCAAATAGCACAGAAAAATACAACTGCAGCAAGTCAATATGAGAAAATATCTAAATCTCTCATCTCAATAATCTTCTTGTTACTGATTTTATGCTATTACAAAATAAAAAACTGGTAGGGTTAAAACAAAATTGTATGCAAATATGCAAACGGTGGAATTTGGCCTATTCCTCTATATTGACCTTATTTATATCAGAAACCATCAGAGATAGAGATAATCTAATGACAATGTTACTGAAAGCTATTCAATGAGAAAAAATGCATCAAAATTGGAGGAAAAATAAGAATTTTATGTACCTAGGAAACGGGTGAAACCTGGGTCATTTCACTACATATGATGTGGAATTAAATAGCAAAACTGTTTCTTAGCTTAAAAAGTCTTCCTGATACAACTAAAACTGTTTGACAACTAGGGAAGGAAAAACTGACTAGCCCCTATGATAGATCAATGATCATATTAAAAACCTTCAAATGACACCAATGACAGACCAATTCTTTCATGACCATCTTATTCATTTATGAGTAACTGTTGAGAGTTATGGGGCCAGAACTCATTATCTCCACCTGACATACAAAATATTAACACCTTGAACAATAACCTTTGCAATCAGAAAGATATGTAAATAAAAACTAGAACAAGACTGAGATGATAAATCTATTATATACCACAGTGTAATAACTACAGTGCTATAAACTATTGTCCAAATCTAAAACAAAACATTGTTTTCCTAAAGGTTTATACAAACGCTTGCTACTGTAAGAATCATTATAGTGCTGTTTTCAGTGAACCGAAAAGTATAATTGTTTAGTATATGCAGATAGACTCAGCACTATATTTCTTGTGAGAATAGCTGAAATCTGGTGTAGTAATAAATATAGGGTTAACAATAAAATAAAAATGAAATAACCCAGTGCAGGTATGTAGAGACCAAAGACTCGAAAACATTTTTGGGTCAATTCAGTGTAGTTTAACTACACCAGTCATAACAGCATTATTAGACAGTAACTAAGAGAATATAAATAAACAAACTCAAAGTCATTTGATAAATTAAACATTTACTAAATGAATTTGGGGAATCGAATACTTTAATGTGAAAATTACTGAAATTAAAGAATTAATAAGAGCTATTTAGCCACCATGTTAGCTGCCTAAAGAGGACGAAATAATGGATTCCTCTATACAGGGCTAAACAGTCATTATTTGTGTAAATTTTCAAAACATTAGATACAATATTTCCAGAGGATATGATTTTTGAAAATCTACCAAAAAAAGAAACATGAATTGCCGCTGGCAACAACTTTGTATGTCCCATCGACCAGAAACGAGGAACTTTATGTGACAGGCTTTACATATATCATTCTAATATGTTTGGTTAAAGCTAGCTCATTACTTTCAGAAATGAAGATTAAAATTTGATTTTTCATAGATTCAAAATAAAACTGTGTGCCATAATTTTCGCCACCCAATCCATTAGTATGAAATAAATAATCTGTATAGAGAATCGCAGTGAACAGTTGGACAAGGGACCAAAGTAATGGCAAGGTGAATTAAATTAGCCATGGACAACCCATAAAAGCATAAAATAAACCTGATATCAAAACTAATCTGCAAATTATTCAAACATTTCAGATTCTAAATATTTACTGAATACTTCATGAATGGATATTACACTCACAATCATCTACAAATGTATACAGAATAAATAAATACAGCTTGCAGGATGTTATGGAGATGGTGGTGGTTGCAAAAATAAAATACATTATTGATGAAAATGTTATCAATGTGTAGCTGCTACTACTGTCAGTTAATCAAATGTGTAAAATCTTTTTGGATTGAAATGTGGTATTTGTAGTTTGACACCCAAGGTCGATTAATGAATAGATCTCAATGTGCAATGACAAATCCTGAAATTAGTGAAGGAACAATTGATTGTCTGCAATGACAGACCAATAACCTTCAATTATCTCAATCCTTACATGACCATCTATTCATATATATATATGTAACTGTTGAGAGCTTTGAGACCAGAATTCATCAACTTAGCTGTTATTAATAGACACAAAATATCAACATTATTTTGGAAAAATAACATTAATAATGATTAAGAAATCTAACAAAAACAACAACATGATTTCAATGAATCAACCATCAACAATATACTACTTATATGTTACTACACAGTAACAGAGTACAGTGCTATAATCTATATTAAAGCAAAAACATTGTTTTCCAGTATGATATACATTCCTGTAATTGTAAGAATGAATTTTCAACTACACTCTTACAAACTTCAAATGACTGGGTATATGGGGCAAACAAAAACTTTAATACCTTTTTAAGAGTGTAACAGCAAGTATAGGGCACAGAAGTGCTTTAAATTAGATTAATGTAACTATCATAAAAATGGACAACTAGACTTAAGAACATTAAGTAGATCATTTCAAACCTAGTATTTTGTTCCCTAAAATTTTGCCCCATTTCTTTTATATTTAAACTTTCTTAATTTTCTGTTTGTTCACTTCTTTGTTATAAAAACACCCTTACAAACAAATCTCCATTTATACAAAAAAGTTGCACTACCATATTTTAAGTATATTCATGCTTTTTGAAGTTCCAAGAGTAGAATTATCTGATTTTAATACATTTACATAAAACCAATAACATTGGTTTAAAATTCACAGTTGAAATTCATAAATGTGAACACCACCACTTCAATCACAAAAAATAAGAAGTCCTTGAGTAAAACATGTCATTAACTCACAAATAAATTCAAGATAATATAATACAAAATGATAACTTCATAATTCCAATCATCAAGTAACAGTCATTTAAAATTCAGTCCGTGCATTTGCATAACAGTCAAATAACATCTTTTATACTTCCCCAGATCATTAAGATCATTTATTTTTTCCTTAATTTTTGAATTTTGTTGTACACATGAAATTTAACTGCCTTCCAATCTCTATTTTTCAGGGTTAGTTCTTCATCTATTGCCGCCTGGCAGTCTTTTTTTCCTGGTACAACTTTCAAATTTAAAAATTTGGAAAATCTTCTCCTAACAGTTGAATCTTCTTCCTCTGTCCACTTGGTTCTTTGTCCTTTTTTGGATCTTTCCCTGCTGTTGGTTTCTGTTGAAACCGAATCATCTGAAATACACAAAACATTTTAAACATAGAAGTACACCTGCTCTTAATGACATGAAAATCAAATTATACACAACTGTATTCATTAGGTACAAATGCAAGTGGCATATTAATTTTCCTATTATATGTATTCATTTGTCTTTTAGCATACGTTGTCAAAAAAGAGAAAAGAGGTAAGATGATAACAAAGTTTACTGTTCTGTCTGATAAATTGTACTGAAATTTAACTATATGTCAACAGAAAATACGAAACACCACAGTAAGATTATTGTTACTTGACGTTATTGTTTAGGGAAAAGAAACAATTTGCCAACTTTTGCATTTTCACACTGGAGAGCAGTTATAACAAAACAAGAGATATTTAAAGTTTTAAACTGACGGTTTAATGCTATAGATCCTTGATAACTTGGAAAGTAATTCCTTGTTGATTAATTTAATTTTTTTTATTATTTTACCTAATGTTATCTTGCTCATGCAAAGGTAACAATACATGGTTTGACTTCCTTTAAAGGTTTTTCGGTTCTATCCTGTTTTTTGCCTTTCCAAAATTTTGTCTCCAATATTATTGGGGAACACTTGCCTAACACATATAATCAACTTTGTTTTAATCGAAATAAAGGGTAAATTTGAAACACCGATGTGTCTATCCATACTGACAGTACTAAATATATTTAATCAGTGTTATGTAGCTAGTCTTCTGAAGTCCTACATTGCTGCTACGGTGATGAACAGGTTATCTTATAGAACTTTATAAAACACTTGACAGAAAACGTAGCTTTTCAGAAATTGTTTTCACCTTTTGTAGAAATGTCAATGTCATCTTCTTTTTCAATGTCAATCTCTTCACTTTCATTTTCCTCAACTTCATCTTCTTCACTATCATCATTTTCTGATAGCACAATGTTGTCTGGCAGGTCTAAAATGACAAATACATTGTTAGAAATCCATTTCTTTATTCTGATAACAGAAATTTATTAACCCTTGTTTATTTATATTTCTTATAAGACTGTATCAATACTGGTTTTGTAAAAATTGAATAGCTTATTTTCTGCTGAGGAAATACAGTACTATGACAAACTGTAAAAATCAGTTCCTCCCAAACGATACAAATAAATTTTAAATGATTTAAGTGTGTTAAACAATCTTTGAAAGAAAGTAACAACTGTATTTTTGACTACAAAACAGCAAGGTCTAAAAAGGCAACTTTTTGTATTAGACTTTACTTGACCTCTCAGACTTTTTCTGTTATTTACCGTACTTGATTTTACTTTACCTGAGTCTTGATAATACTTAAAAAGTCTGGATCAGTCCGAACAAATTGTTTATTCTTAAAAGTCTGAATCAGTCTTCAGATTGAAAAGAGTCTGAACTAGTCTCAATCTTGTCTGAGTAAAACTTAGTCCAATCTAGCACAAAAAGTGGTCTTTTCAGACTTTTACTGTCTTGTAGTGATTTGTAATTGTTCACATTTTTTGATATAGTTATAAATTGATTATATTAAAAGCAACCATATATACAGTAGACATTTTAAAACTTTCAAAGTAAGCATTGGACTATTTGAGTTAAGGTGTTCATGTAAATAAAAAAATACACCTTTTCCTTCATTTTCCGCGAGGGTCTGCCCCTTGTCAACTGCAAACAACATTTTGGCAACAGGTCCCATCTCCACTGCTGCTTCTTGATTCCTGTAAAACTCCTTATGTACATCTACTGTATGTCCAAGGTGATTAGATAACCACTCTAATTCCCCATCATTCAAGTTTAACATCTGAAAGCATGCATTAATAATTTATGTAACCAATTAAATCTGTTTCCAATATTTGTTTGTTCAACATGTGTAAATGGGTATTGAAACAAATTTATTTGTTCTCCTTTTTTATTCCAATGGGTTCACATTAAATTTTTTTATTCAGATTCCAGTTTTGGATATGTTTGTTCTCCTTTTTTTATTCCAATGGGTTCACATTAAAATTTTTTATTCAGATTCCAGTTTTGGATATGTAAAGTAGTTCCGTTAAGGCCACACCAAATGGATTTGTAGTTCTTTAGATTTTCTGCTAAAAAAATAATGGAGTGAGCGAGAAAAATGTTTTTTTCTCCCAAAGTATTTTATGTGGTAAGGGAAAGGTGTTTTTAATGTTTTTCTTCGGTGAAATTCCTGTTTTTCCAGAAGCAAGTGATCAATCAGTATTTAACGATTTTTTTTTCTTGCCTCAAACTTTTGGGAGGAAGCAAATCCAAAGAAATATATATTGATTTGGTGTGGCCCAATATCTACTATTTTCAAATGTCACCATTTGACATTGAAACTTTTACATGTTTCTAAAATTTCATTCTTTTCTTTGCTTACTTTTAATACAAAACAGGATCATACTGATATTCAATGGCTGTTGGTCACAACTGGCAATTTCTGTTGAGTTATACTGTGTATAAGAACTTTATTTATCTTTGAAGAGGTTTTTGATGGGATAATGAATAGAAGGTATTGACTTAAAATAATACAGAATCTCAATTTAGGTTGATTCTTGGCAAAAACAACTTTAAATCACATGACTCTCAAATATACAAGCAAATCTGAACCTAAGAACCATCTATGCTCTCACTGAACAATATTATCATGTGTACACCTCTGTAAATTCACAAAACATTTGCATCTAAGGTCTTTTGATTTAAGTGGGTGGTTTTATTGTTCTACTTCTTAATTTTTAAGAGATTTACAAACATATTATAGCATCAATCAAACATTTCCTTCTATAAGGTCAAGTCTGATTTTTTTAAATACCTGTACAACGG
Source organism: Lithophaga nigra (assembly GCA_028566555.1). Lineage (NCBI taxonomy): Eukaryota > Metazoa > Mollusca > Bivalvia > Mytilida > Mytilidae > Lithophaga > Lithophaga nigra. The sequence goes on from JAOXYJ010028317.1 coordinate 6,523, forward strand.
TAGCAATATATTTCCTCATACTGGTAGAACATATCCGCTCTGGATAGGTCACATTTGCATTTTCTGTAGCTGAGCGTAAGCATACATGTCCCTCAATGTGTCCCAGTCCAGTTGATCTAGGAAACAGATACACATTCTTTTCGTTGATTAAAACCTTAGACCTCATTTGGACCAAAAGATCTAAGGATTCCTTGATATCCTGTGAAATTATCACAGGAACTGTCCTTCCTCGTTTCCCTTTAATCTCAATCATGTCTAGCCTACAAAAGTAAGTTTTAAAGAAATAAACTTCAATGAAAGTTAGAATGCTTAAAAGGTTGAACTTTAAGTTCAATACATTTCATCTCCAAAGTGCATACATGAACACAGATTATCAACGATTAATATACCTACATTACACTTACAATGCATAGACACCAAAAATAAATGTTTTAAAGTGTTCCGACACTGACCTGTAAGCATTAAGTAGCCTTCAAGATTTTGCTTGAAAATTGCTGCATATTTTTATGACCCATTTACATTGTTATAACTATTTAAAAACTTTAATGTCCAACAACATGTGAATATATAATTAATGAATAATTATTAGCAATACAGTAATCTACATGTATGTTAAGAACACAAAGTACTTTTCAGTTTTTATTTTTTTTTATTTTCTGTAACACTTGATTCATTATTCCAGAAGTGCATAAAGAAATAGTATAATGCAAGACGACCATAAATTCATATCACTGAAGATTTTTAGTACTGTAAATTAATTATATTTACATATTAAACTAAATAATTTTGGTATTTGTATTTTCATTTGGAAAGATTTCACATTAAATACGCATATTTATATACATGTATGCAAGTCAGATGTATTACAGATACCATAAAATACTAAAGATTATTAAATATATCTTCACCCACCTATTTACGAGTTGTTTTTCCATTGGTTTCAAGGAATTAAATATTTCTTTGTTTAAGTTTCCTTGCCAGTTCTGTTTATTTTTGTAATCATTAAGGAAAATTTTGCTCGCTTCTCCACTTCTTCTTCTGTTAAACATTATTACCCTGCATAAAACAGCAGACTGGAGCCTTTGAAATTCAATAATACTTTCATTTCTCTTCAGTAACTCAGAGGACTTCTTTATTTCATTTTCGAGATATCTTTTCAGCTCCAGCAGATCTTCTGTAGTTGGAAGAAGAACTTGAACATTTCTTTTAAATTCATGCTTTGATCGTAATGCCACAGAAGACACTTTGGTGGCCCATTCATCCTCAATAAGACCCTGCAGTCTAGCTGCATCCTTTTCTTTCATTTCATCTGATCCTCTTGCACCCTGACCTTTTAATATAACACAGCATTTTTTTAATGTAGGTCCAAGTCTCAAACCAACCGATGGATTTTTGAAAAATGAATCATCTCTGATGCCTGATAATGATCGAGTAGAATGTACAATATTGTCAAAAAAAGCGGGTTTCAAGAAGTCTTCAAGAAACCCATTCTGATTATTGCAGTTCTCACGTAATAGTATTACTAAACGGGCAAGTAAACGCATTTCTTGTCGAATGTATTTCTTCTGCTCTGGACCTAATTTCAAGTAAAGCGATTCCCCAACTTTTAATATGATTTTGTCATTTCTAACAATCATTGAGGGGTCATCAATATTACAAGTGGCAACTACTTTTTCAAAGAATTTCTGATCAATACCCTTGCTTCCTTCTAATGAATTTTCCAAAAGTAAAACACTTGAACTTTGTATTCGTTTACGCTGATCCCGATATTCACTTCCATTCTTCTTGGCAAACTGACAGGATTTTGTGTGCCTCCACAGTTCTTTTTTTAAATAAAACCCTTTACAGTACTCGCAAGGTAAATAATCATGAAATGAATATTTTTTTAGCTCCTCACTGCTGGGTCTTCTTGGTAGAATTAAAAATCCTTTATTTTGACTTAACACCTTTATGTTATGTTGATAGTCACCATCAAGCCTAACTTTATCTAGTCCATTTTTACGTTCCTCCTTGGATCTACTCAAGAATTCTGCAATAATAGCTTCTTTGGCATGTACTGTCTGTAGATGCCGTGCTATTCTCAACTGCAATTTCCCGCAGAAGTAGCAACAGTGTTGTTTATCTACCACTCTTTTTCCATTAATATATGCTGTTGCCCCAAGTATATGAACTGAAAGAAAAAGATACAAGTATTACTTGTATGCTTACAACTGGACTTATTTAAAAATAGAAATGAAATAGTGTAGATGTATTGATTCTCCATTGTAGTTTCCAACAGAACACAGAGGTAGGAAGAAGAATCTACAGATATAAGATGCATCTCAAGTAATACAGACCAAAACAAAAGATGCATCAAATCTTAACAATGCAATTATAACAAGTTTAAATTCCATACCTTTTTTGTGACTTATTATCGGCTTTCAACAATTTTAACATAGCAGATCAGCTATGAGGAATATTTATATTCATGAATTGAAGTTCACTATGTGAAAGATCTGAAAGTTGATCGTCCTGAATATGGTTGAAAGATTGCCTGCTTAACGTTAAGCATCCATTCATTCATCCATCTGAAAGTTGATGTCATCATATCTATTGTGTTTTGTTTGTAAACATTCTAAGGTTTCAATTAAAACATTCCAAGGTAATAGGAAGAGTTATGTGTATCAGCTGTGTTATGAGTTCAAATTTACTGGAACACATGAAATGCAAGTTGTCAATTATAATGATAACATGCCATCATTAAAGCTGAAACTGAAAAGATCCAGATATTATTTATTTCTTCCTTTTAAAGAGTATAAAAATAAATTAGCCAGGAGCAGAACAGACTATTGTGATGTGTCAATATGATCATAATTTCGAGCCATGAGAAATTTATAATTTCTAATGTGGTACAAGACTATCAATGTGTCCTCTGCTGTTATAATCAAAATAAGATCTCCCAGAGAAAGGTTTATTTTAGAATATATTCCTGTATCTCCTGTATCTTCATACTTCCCATAAAAATTTGATGAATCTCATACTAAATTTCCTTTTTGGAAACACAGTTTGAAATATTTTTAAGGGACTTGCCTAGAGGGCAGCTAAAAATGACACAAACCTTCCCCATGAACACGTCATGGCCAAATCAAAATTAAATTTCATATGAAATTTTCATTGCAAATGGATCTCACAACATTTATGATTGTCTTGCCCCAGTAGAACTGAATATGCCATGGGCAACTGAGCATCTGCTTATTTGAGATTCTGTGGTAAACATTCGGAGTGCTTACAATCATGTTTATTTTGTATAGTACATACTATTCATATATCCAATATTAGTATGTAAATATAGTAAATTGCTGTTATGAATGTTGGATAGATTATTGCATGAAATAAAATCTGTTTTTCATTGATCTAATAAATCCATCTCCCTCAACATTCTTCTTTTTTCCACTTTTTTAATCCTCCTGGATGGTGATCATGGAAGTTTATTTAAAAAAAAAACTGATATACTACTTACCTGTACTATCTATGTCATCTCCATCACCTGCCTTTCTGTTGTCTGCATTCTCTAGTGTTTGTTGATTGTATAGACCTCTGTTAGTTATTGGTGTGTTGTCGTTTTCCATTTCTGTTTTATCTGCGTTTTTCCCAGTGTTTGTATTCTGTGTAATGTTATCTCCTACAATGATGGGTGTGTCTGGCATACGTTTTTTCTCTTTACTTGTATTTACTGCTTTTGCCATGTTGTTGAGTGTCTAAAATGATATACATGTATTTTTTCAACAATGTGTTCTGATAGAATTTTTAAAAACATATAATCCATCATGTAAAAACGTAGTTTTACATCAAAGACAACATACAACTTCTTAACTGAAATAGATCTGCCTAAATTTGATCATGAATCATTTTTTTATTTGATTCATTCTTATATTGGACAGGATTTAAGTATTATGAAATTAGATGAAAAGAATAACATTAAACAGGTATTTCTTAAAACTATGTCAAATATTCAACTTGGATCATCAAATTCATAAAAGGTGCCGGATCAATAAATTAATATTAAAATTTGTTTAAAATGTTTCGAGAAATTTTGTCAACCTACATGACTGCAACCTTCAATAGCATGTGTTACGTCTGAATTTACAAAATTCTGCTGCCTAGTGTAATTGAATGAATGTACTATTCGAAAGTAAATATTTACAGGAAAAGGAATAACATCAGAACATTCTGAATCACAGGAATCTGATACTACTGAGCCTAAATCAACATCATCTTCATCATCTTCATCATCATCATAAACATCTTCATCTTCATCATCATCATCATCATCATCATCATCGTCATCCCCTCCTGGAGGTTTGTAGGTTTGATCCTTGACATCATCATCAAAATCATCAAAATCATCATCATCATCATTCTTGTGTGTGTTATTATCAATATCTTTTGAAGCAACTCTAACTTTCCTCATAGGATTTCTATTACATCTCTAGAAATAATCATAATTATATTATTAGTCTCTGAAAGCAAAGCATGCAATTGATAATAAAATTAAATAAGACCTTTAAATAAATCAACTTTTTGAGAATTTTAGTATTCCCATCTTTTTCTCATAAATTCAGTTTTAATCATAATCTTTAATGTAAATCTAACACATGTATGTAATTGAAATTGAAAACAGCACAAAGACAAATGACTTTTAATGAATATCAAATGTTTAACACAAATGAAGGATTTCTGCCTTATACTCAAATATTATGGAGTTTTTACATTTTCATATTACCATCAAACGATATGTAATAGTGATATAAAATATGTAATTGTCTGTAAAACCTAACTATATGCTCAATTTATTTGCACTAAAATATTATCTGTACTGTTGTCATCTATGTTCAAATAAATGAATATTTACTAAGTAATATTTATATATTACATTATACCCCAAAAAATCATGCTTAACTTATAACAACTGGAAGTAGTGATCGTTTGATCACAGGACGCTACTCCCTTACTCCTCATCATTTTAATTACTGCTTAATGTGGATGTAATCACTTCTTATATTCCACATAGCTTAGGCAAATACAGAATATCTCAGAAGGTAGTGCAAATGGTCAAACATTTTTTGACAAATGTTTGAAAGAGTACACAAGGCTTTAGGAACACTCTGAAGAACAAATTATCTTCTTAGATATGTCATTAAGGGAAAAATGCTGGAACAGAAACCACATGAGAACTATTCAATAAAAATTTGCTGTTGGGAAATTTAATCTTCTGGTTTCCATGCAAATAGCAGCCATTTTATCCTAAATGACATTCTTGTGAAGTTCAATTCAATTTGGAATAATCCTGACAAGTTTCATGATAACCAGTCCACATTAGCTATTAAATCAGAATATTTCATTTTTACCTCATTTTCTGTTTACAATAGTAACAGAAGCCATTTTGACAACTTCTAAACCTAAATACATGTATCAGTCGACAAGCCCTGAGTAACATACTAAATATTTGGATATTAAAACTCAAAACTCCAAAAAAATTATAATTTCCATTGCAACAATAGCCACCATGAATTAAATGAGACTCATTGAATATCTAGTTATGCTTATAATATTCAAAAAGATTGGTTCAGTAGTTACAAGATATTAATATTTTTGCCTGTTTTTTGTTGTTGTTTTCTATGGCAACAGCAGCCATTTTCACAATTTCCAAACCTTCATACTTTCCAACACACTCTAAATAACGTTTCTGTCAAGTTCCTCTTAGTTTGGAATTAAAAAAATTTAAAATCCCCCAAAACTTACAATTTTAGTTTCCATGGCAATCATAGCTTTTCTAAATTGGTCAAATTGGAAGAAAGCCTCATTAGGCAACTGTGAAAAAATTGGTTCAATAGTTCACAAAATATCAATATTTTTGTATTTTTATCTTTTGGTTTCGATGGCAACAAAAGACAACTTCCAAACCTTATTAATTCCCTATACATCCTAAATAAAATTTCTGTCAAGTTCCTCTTAGTTCAGATCACAAAAACTCAAATTCCTCAAAAATAACATTTTTTTGTTCCCATGGCAACAAAAGCTTTCCAAATTGAAACAAAAGCGTCAGTAGACATCTAGGCATTCTTATTAATTTTTCTCCAAATTTTCATGAAGATTTGTTCAAAAGTTTACAAGATATCAACACCTTTGCATTTTTTATTCTTTCTTGTTTCCATGGAAACAGCAGCCATTTCGAAAAATTCATACAGAAATTCTAAAAGAGAAACACACAATAACTTATCCACCAAAGACAAGAGGATTTTTATAAAAAGAAATATTTTTTCATTCAATGATACCTACCGTCTGTCTTTTGATGTCATCTAAATTTGCATTCTGCTCTAAGATCTTTTCTGCTGTATAAAGTTCCACCAATCCTGCAGTTGCTGGTGTTTGAATATCACTATCAGTATTTCGGCTGTCTGTATGTATTTGTGTGTTCTCTGTTTCTCTATCTAATGCATATGCCTTTTTTGTTCGTTTATCTATATTTGCTGCTGGTGTACCTTGTTTGCATTGACTAATATAATCTTGTGCATTCTTGATCTTTAAATCTCTGTCAATTTTTGAAGTAACCATGCACTTTACTTTCTTGCATTCTCCTCTTCGCTTCTTTACATCTGTTTTTGTTTTTTGAAAAATCTCTTTCTTTAGATAACGGATACTTTTGTTGCCTTTATCACCTCTAGTCCTTGCTTGTAAAGAAGACTGTACAGCAATACATTTCTGGATATTAGTCCCATGAATTCCTTCCTTTTGTAATATTTTTCTGTCTGAAAATCTGTCTCCTTCATCACTTCTTGTTAGTTGTGCATTAACATCATAAAAACTGGCTTCTTTCACGTTCCTGTCTTGCATATTTTTGTTTGCTGTACCCTCCTCATTTTCACCTGTCACACTTGATTGTGCAGTAGAATATGCAGCAGTATCGTCAATGTTTGTCTGATGGATTCTTTCATCTTGTAAAAAATTTGTGACACCTGAACACTCTTCACTTTCATCACTGTAAGCTGACTGTACAGTATTTTCAGCAAAAATGCATTTTTCTATGTTTTTCTCAGACAGTATCTCTTCTGGTAAAATATTTGTGCCTCCTAAACACTTCCTGGCTAGAGCAATATCATCCAATGTATTCTTGTTCTGTAAATCTCTGTCAAGTTTTGAAGTAACCATGTCCCTCACATTCTTATGTTCTTTTCTTGTTTTGAAATAAATTTTGTTTTTTTCATCAACTGTACCTTCTTTGTCTTCTCCGTTTCCAGTTCTTATTTGTACAGTTGAATCTATAAAACCACCTTCTTCAATATTTGTCACATGATTCCCTTTATCTGGTAGAATATTTGTTTCACTTGAACTTTCATTCCTTTCGTCTTGAGTAGTTGACCTTGCTATATTTTCTTTAACAGCACCTCTTTCCGTGCTTTCCCTTGGTTGTATTTCCTCTTGTAAAGTATTTGTGTATGTTGAACTTTCTTTATTTTCACCTCTCATTATTAGTTCTGCAGTATAATACACAATGGTATCTTCTTCCATATTTGTCTGATGGACCCTTTCATCTTGTAAAACATTTTTGACACCTGAACACTCGTCATTTTCGTCTCTATTAACTGACTGTGCAGTATTTTCTGCAGTAAGGCTTTTTTCTATGTTTTTTTCTGGTAGTATTTCCTCTTGTAAAATATTTGTATCTGCTGAATGCTTAATGTTTAGTGATTTATCATCTAGTGTATTCTTGTTCTGTAAATCTCTGTCAGGATTTGAAGTAACAATGTCCTTCAATTTCTTAAGTTCTTCTTTTCTTATCTTCTTCATGTCTTTTTTTGTTTTGAAAAAACAACGGTTTTTTTCATCAACTATACTCTCTTTGTCTTCTTTGTTTCCAGTTGTTACTTGTACAGTTGAATCTATGAGACCACCTTCTTCAATAGTTGTCTCATGATTCCTGTCATCTGGTAAATCATTTGTTTCAGTTGAACTTTCATTCCTTTCGCCTCCAGTAGTTGACCTTGTTATAATTTCTTCAACAGCACCTTTTTCCATGTTTTTCCTTGACAGTGTTTCCTCTTGTAAAATATTTGTGTGTACGGAACTCGCTTCATTGCCATCTCTGATTGTTGGTTGTGTAGAATACACACCAGTATCGTCTTCCATGTTTGTCAGATGGATTCTTTCTTTTTGTAAAACATTTCTGACTTCCGAACACTCTTCATTTTCATCTTTATTGACTGACTGTGCAGTATTTTCTGCAACAATACTTTTTTTAATGTTTTTATCAAATAGTTTTTCCCCTGGTAAAATAGTTTTGTCTGCTGAAAACTTCCTGGCTGGAGCAATATTCAGTTTATTCTTATTCTGTAAATCTCTGTCAGTTTTTGAGGTAATCATGATCTTCACTATTTTAAGTTCTTTTCTTTCCTTCTTTATAACTCTCTTTGCTTTGGAAAAAGTCTTGATCTTTTTATCAGAGGTACTTTCTCTGTCTTTTTTATCTCTTGCTGTTACTTCAGCAGTGGTTTTATAAATGGTTTGTTCCATATTTGTCGTATGAATTCCTTTATCTTGTGAAATATTTGTGTCTGGCAGTGTTTCATCTGGTACAATAGATTGGTCTGCTACACATGTTTTGTCTTCAGACATATTTTTCAGTAGGTTCTTATTTTGTAACTCTGTTTTTGGTGTAACCATATCCTTCAATTTCTTAAAGTTTTGTCTTTTTCTCCCCTTTATGCCTCTTTTTGTTTTTGGAAGATTTTTTTCCTTTTCAGCAGTGGTACTCTTATGGCCTTTTTCATCTCTAGTTACTTGTACAGTAGAATCTACTGAAACACCTTCTTGGTTCCTTTCTTCTTGTGAAATATTTGCTTTAGTTGAACTTTCATTATTTTCGTCCCCAGAAGTTGACCTTGCTATATTTTCTCCATGAATACCTTTTCCTACGTTTTTCTTAGGCAATTTTACCTCTTGTAAAATACTTCTGTCTGCTAAAACGTTTTTGGTCTGAGTTACATCATCATGTGTATTCTTCATTAACTCTTTGTCAGAGATACTTGGTTTATCTTGTTCAGTTCTTTTATTGACACCTGTCTCTTGAGTTGCTCCCTTTTGTAAAACATCTTTGCAACCAGCATGTTTAACTTTCCCATGTGGTGACTTTGTGTGCTGATTCAAAAGTGCATATTTCTTTGACTGACTGTTTTTTTTCAGCCATGGCAAGTCCTTAACGCCGTAGTCATATCTGATCTCTTCACTTATGTTTATACATCTGCAAACAAATTAACACACAGTGCAAAAAAAAAAAAACTTCCAGCTACAAATATTAAACTATAGTATTTACGCAAACAAAACAAAAAAATGCTATTCATATCTCAAACCACTTCATTTCTAAATAAATGAATATTTGTAAATGCACTCACAAATTTAATGGTTAAAAAAAACGATTTGCCTGTCTACCATTTAGCAATGCAAGTCCTTAACTCTGTACTTATATTTAATCTCTGCAAACAAATTCACACAGAATGAAACGCAAATTTACAGCTTAAATATTTATGAAAGGATGACATTTAAACAAATATACAATTCATATGTCAAACCACTCTGTTTCTAACATTATTTAAAGGTGTGGCAGAATCTGATCTTTAAAAAATGTGCTTGATTTACAATGTTTACACATAGAAATCATGTCTAAAGACAATGCAACGACCAACAGACATTATATACATATTTATTTTTCATACAACTACACAAAATCCTGTGGACTAATGGAGATAGCAATGCTGTCATTTTTTTTTGTATTTACTTCAATTACCTTATGCTGAACAGGCATAAATGTGGAATCCCATCTACATCTACTACTTTCATGACACTGTTCTTTTCCTCCCTTTTGTCAGCATGATTCACCAACCTCCCAAGGATTGGAATACCTGAAGTTTCGTCTGGCTCTGTTGTTGCATCAATACTATAATAAAAAAAATATCCTTTATATTTCTAAGAAAGTTAAGTTGTTAAACTTATATATCATGTAAAAATCTCGTGTGTCAAAATGTGATTCTAATGCACCAAACTAACAATAAATTTGTCTTTAGTCACAATTCACATATTTGCTATATACAAATACTGGTCAAAATCAATCTGAACAAAATAACCATCCAATGAAAGGTCATTTAATATTTAAAAAAGTCTGTTGTGCTAAATATTGCTTATAATAAATAGTTTAGTCTGACACCAAATTTCTTTGCAATGCTTCGAAGTATTCATGGTTAAGTTATAGTGTATAACCCTACCTATCTTATAGAAAGTAGACGAAGTATAATTTAGGTCAAATATAAAAATGCCAAACAGGCCAAATGATCAAATAACAAACTAAAAAAGCTACTGCAGAACAAGTGTCCATAAAGACTTCACACTTCCACATTATAACCATCCTGCTTGGATAGAGTCAAAAGATGAATTAAAATACAAAATTAAAACATCAGTTCATGATTTCCCCTGCCAAAATGTATGTCTATATCACCAACAATGTAGTTAAACTTTGAAATGTCATTGTTCTATGACAGTCTGTTAAGTTTCTATCTAAAGCATCAAATGATATCTTGAGGTCCACTGAATCTAACAAGCATCAGAGCATCATTATGTTATAACCTTGAAAATATGGTGAAAAGAATTTGACATCAGTCAATTTCTCGAAACATAGATATCCGGTGAATTTTTAGAAGTTTCATGAATAACAAAAACATTACTTTTCGTCGATTATGGTAGGAAATTATAAAAAGAATACAAACCACGCGAAAAAGAACTGAACATCAGTTCCAAATATGAAATTCACATTTTGTGCAAATGATGCGAATGTTCTATCGCTGTACTGACGTTCTAAAAGGAATAAAGTCTGAACTGAGCAATTGTTAAGTTCAACATTTTTAATGCTATTAATTAACGCATCATGTGAAAAGATCATGTGTCCATATGTATGTAATTAAGGCAACAAATAGTCTAGAATAATTCTCCACATGATTGGGTTCTGGTAAAGGTTACCAGAGTTCAAGCTACAAATCTGCTAAGTGCATGCCCAGGTGGCGGATAGGGATGCCCTCTCGATGAGGGTTGTCAGGTTATAATACGTTTAGCCTGACCGTGGATCATAGTAGGTAACGTGTTCGCAGAGTACCAAGCTCCTTGTATGCTAAAAACCCCTTTTGTAGACGTCGAAAAAGACTTTGTACAAAGTGTCCACAATGACTTCACACAGTTAAAACATTTGAACAATCTACAATGGTCTTCCTCAAAGAACATATACCTACAAATTATAGGAGTTCTGATATGATCAACAATATAATTTAGCTTCGAAATGTCAGAGGTAATATGACTTTTTATATCCTGTTAATTATCAAATTTTATCATCAAAAGTCAACCCTAAATCTGTACCACTGTTCTGAAATTATCAGTTTACATCATCAAAAGTCACCCATAAATGCGTACCAGTGTTCTAAAAATAATACATTCCAAATTGGATCAATCTCAAGTTCAACAATTTCTGTGTACTTACCCATGTATCATAAAAAAAACTTAAAAGGTCTCGTGTCCACAATGATTCACACAAACTTAAGTGAGGCAAAAACAGTCTCGTGTCCACAACGATTCACACAAACTTAAGTAAGGCAAAAACAGTCTAGAATGATTCTGCAGATGACCACCTAAAGCCAGGCCGTATAATCTTAAATACATCGGTTCCACTTTCTAAGCATTGCTGAAATTGTTTTACCACCAAAGATGTCCACAGTCAATTGATGCTGCAGGTAAACTATTATATTTGTGGAAGTCCAAACAGAACAGACATTAAGAAAACGTTTCATTAAATTTGATATAAGCAAACAAATAATGTATCATCAAATCAACCAACCATTTCAAGTATCATATGTGTAAAGCCCTTCCGCATAAAGTGACTCAAAAGTACTGACAGTCGAGATAACATAGTTAAGGTCAAATCAGATGTTGAAACTATAAACTCTCTACAAATCTTGTAGAATGGGTCCACAAAATGTTCACATAGTCAAGCTAAAACCATTAAGGCCAAATAAATCAAATAATCATATAAGTATCAACTGTTCAAATTAAAACAAATAGCAATTCTTAGAGGAAGTGTCCATGCAAAATTCGCTGTCAAGTTCATCCAGCTTTGGCTCAGTATATTCTTTTCCAAAAATTATTTAAATTAAAACACGTGTATAAAATATGGAAGTTATGACAAAATTCTCCCCGCCAAAATGTGTATCATCAACAATATATCTTGGTTTCAAAATGTCAAGTACAAATGATGTGTCCTTTTATCTGATGAATCAGAGGTGTACAAAATGAGATTTAGACATGTGATGAAATTCTGGTGTCCACAAAGCATTCAAACATACATATTTCAGCAAAATATTTCTATGTGGGGAAAATATTTGATAATACGGTAAACAATAAACCAGAGAAACCTTTGTTCAAAGTGTCCACAATGACTTCATACAGTTGAAACATTTTAACAAAATGCTGTGGTCTTTCTCAAAGAACACACACCTACAAGTTCTGGTAGATCCTATATGATCAACAATATAATTTAGTTCCGAAATGTCAGAGGTTATGTGATTTCTTATCTCCGATTACTTATCAAATTTCATCATCAAACCCTAAAGCTGTACCAGTGTTCTAAAATCCTCAATTTACATCATCAAAGACACCCCTAAACCTATACTAGTGTTCTAACAGGAATAAATTCCAAACTGAAGTACCCATACATTTTGCAGAAAATTTAAAAGGTCCACAACTATTCACACAGACTCAAGTCGAGCAAAACAGTCTAGAATGATTCTCCAGATGACCACCTAGAGCCAATCCATGTAATCTTGAATTCATCGGTTGCACTTACTAAGCATTGCTGATATTATTTTGCACACCAATTTCTTTCCAATACCACAAAGACCGAAGGTGTCGACAGTCAACTGATGCTGCAGGTGAACTATCTATTGTTTGTGGAAACTTGAAAATTAAGAATCCAATGATTTTTTTTTCGAACTGCCATGTGTAATAATTACACTTAATAATTTAAAAGGATACATTCTACACACTTGACATTTTCACTACTACATAGCCATTATATCATCTAAAATAGTCACGAGCCCATAGCAATTCAATACAGGCATCGAGCAGTCTATTTTCATCTGCACAAATGACTATACAATGCAAGTTTATGGAATCTTAAACACCATCTCATGTTCTGACTCCGTATTGTCTAAGTCCCCAAATTCAATGTCTCCACAGTTAATTCAGTCTTGGCAAAAATTACCTATATTTACTTACACCAAAACTTATCAGGATTTTGTTCTTTTGAAATTGAAAACCTTATACATTGTACATAGTATATCACATCAAATATAAAGCACATATACCAAATAATGAAATAATAAACTGGAGAAACCTTCGTACAAAGTGTCCACAATGACTTCACACAGTTGGAAGATTCTAATAAAATGAAGCGTTCTTTTTCAAAGAACATACACTTACAAATTATGGAAGTTCTAACATGATCAACAATATAATTAAACTTTGAAATTTCATGTAGAGGTTATATGTTCTTTTTATATCCTGTTAATTATCAAATTTCATGTTCAAAAGTCAACCATAAAGCTGTACCAGTGTTCTATTAGGAATACATTCCAAATTGAAATAATACCACAAAGACTGAAGGTGTCCATTGTCAACTGATGCTGCGGGTAACCTAACATGTTTGTGAAAGTCGAAACAGAACAG
>JAOXYJ010028318.1:0-12465 GCA_028566555.1 Lithophaga nigra
GCAGTTTTGAGTACTCTCGTGTATTAAGAGATAAATCCGCAACTGCCATGAGACACAGTGGTACATTAAATAAATATACACTCAAAGTAAATACGTAAAAATCAATGCATTGCTTTTATTATGTTTAACGTTATTTTTTTTGTCAGAAATATTCATTATGAAAAGTGTCAATCTAGTCATAATAATTTGTGGGGTTCATGTAGCTCTGTCTTTAGTTTCCCGTGTTATGTTTTATAATCAATGTTTGTCTTTGTGTCTTTGTTTGGCCATGGTGTTGTTTGTTGTTTTTTGATTTACGGTTACTGGGTGGCCCATTGGTATCTTCGAACTTTATACTTGTGATGATTTGATGTTGTTGAAAGTACAAGGAAGCGTAGTATACCGAAATTCCAAACTCGTTAGGAATACATAATACTGAGAAACGAATCGGACGTGATCGCATGAAATCCATAAGGACCCAAACATAAATGGCGGGAAAATTAACAACTGAGAATATTTGCTGAGTCAGTACGCAGATGATCCGTCTCTTATATTAAACAATGATGAGGTATCTCTTGAAAAAGCTTTATATATCTTGGAAAAATTCTCGGAATGTGCTGGTTTGAGGGCTAACCTAGATAAAACAGAAGCTATGTGGATTGGCTCAAAGACTCACTCTTGGGACAAATTAGCACCAGACAGAAATTTAAACCGGAACTTTTCTGAAAAATTTAAACTATTCGGAATTAAATTTGATTTGTTCAATGAAAACAAAACCCTTATTAATTTTCAACAAAAAGTCCTGAAAATTCAATCTCTGTAAAATTTATGGATTTATACTTGCCTCCTTTTTCATAATATTCTATCATTACATATCTCTTTATCTTATCTATTTTTCCAGACCATAGAAATTTGAAAAAGATGTTTTGAATGTCATTCTGAACTGGAGGCTTTGGCAAGACTGTGAGTGACTGGATTAGAATTGGCAGAGGCAATAATTTAATTACAGTAATTTTCCCCAAATATGTCAGGTCTTTAGCTAATTTGTCGCTAGAGTGAGTCTTTGAGCCAATCCATATAGCTTCTGTTTTATCTAATTTTGGCCCTCAGACCAGCAGACTCCGATATTTTTTCATAGATATATAAAGATTTTTTAAGGGATGGCTCATCATTGTCTAATATAAGAGACGAATTCATCTGCATGCTGACTCAGCAAATATTCTGAGTTGTTAATGTTCACGCCGTTTATGTTTGGGTCATTTTTAAGTGCTGCACTCATAAGTTCTAAAGACAACATGACTAAAGGCTCATCTGAACCTGTATCGCTCACTTGGTTATAACCTGACCAATTGTGAGAAACCGAAATATCATCTTGAATTCTTGAATTCTTAACCGCATGACTAGTTTCAATGTAATTGCTTCATTTCTCCGAAACAGACCTGTTTAGTGCATTTTCAGCTGAAGATATTCCCCATAGGGTGAATGTTAAACTATGTTCCTCAAGAGGACCATTAAAGGAGCATTTCTGCAGTGAAACATTTTCATTGACATCTATGGTTTCTGAGAAGAAGACCTTTGAAAATATTTCCCATAGGGTCTAATGTAAAGCTATGTTCCTCGGTGGCCGCCATCTTGAATTTCCAATCACCAAAAAAACATCTGTAGAGGACCATCCAAGAAACAATTCTGCAATGAAACATTTTCATTGACGCCTATGTTAGCCATCTTGTACTTTCGATTGGCACGAAAAATAATAACTTTGTAGAACTTTCCTGCCAAGTTTGCTTCCAATCTGTTTGGTAGTTTCAGAGAAGAAGACTGAAATGTGAAAAAGCTAATGACGGACGATGACGACGGACGACGGACGCCGGACGACGGACGGACGACGGACGCCAAGTGATGGCAATAGCTCACATGGTCCTTCGGACCAGGTGAGCTAAAAATAATAAGATGCAATGATGAATACAGGGAAGATTTATATGTTAAACAGAGAAGAATAAAAACCAGTTTGCGTTCAGTTGAAGCATACAAAAAAGAGGAAAATGTCAAACAGAAGAATATTAAGAAAAATCTGCGGTTAATACATGCATACAAGAAAGAGGAAAATTTTAAACAGAGAAATACTAAAATGGCTCTGCGCTCATCAGATGCATACAGGAAAGAGGAAAATGTGAAACAGAAAAATATAAAAAAGACCTTGCGGTCATCCAATGCATACAGGGAAGACGAAAATGTGAAACAGAAAAATATAAAACAAACTCTGCGGTCCTCGGATGCATACAGGAAAGACGAAAATGTGAAACAGAAAAATATAAAACAAACTCTGCGCTCCTCGGATGCATACAGGAAAGACGAAAATGTGAAACAGAAAAATATAAAACAAACTCTGCGCTCATCACATGCATACAAGGAAGACGAAAATATTAAGCAGAGAACTATCAAAAAGAATCTCCGTTCTTCTGACGCATACAGAAAAGATGAAAATGTTAAACAAAGGAACATCAAAAAGAACCTTAGATCATCAGAAGAATATAATCTTAAAGAAAAACAAACAGGGATGATGTCAAAGAGACAAAGTAGAAAAATATTATCTATCTTCAATGCTGAATTAGAAAGTGACATGACATATGTAAAAGACAAATTTGAGAAATCAATACAATGTGGACCAGTTTATGTTTGTACTTGCTGCAAACGAATGCTTTATCGTCACTCAGTTGTTCATGTGCCATCTGATAGATACAGAAATTTGAAAATCAAGAGAACATTAGTTGAAAATTGCTTGACTGCATATAAAAGTGTTGATAACTTTGAATGGATATGCAAAACTTGCCATCAATCCATCAAAAAAGGAAAAATGCCTCCACAAGCAGAATGTAATCAACTTTCTGTGGAACAACCACCTTTTGAATTGGCTGATCTTTGCCCATTAGAAGAAAGAATAATAGCATTACGAATCCCATTTATGCAAATTGTTAGTTTGCCCAGAGGAAGTCAGAAAGGAATTCGAGGTCCAGCAGTAAATGTTCCAACAAATCTTGATAGCATTATATCTTTGTTACCAAGACTGCCATCCCAGTATGGATTAGTGCCTGTGAAACTTAAAAGAAAATTAATGTACAGAGGACATGTAATGCATCAGTCTATAAGACCAAACCATGTCATGAAGGCCTTATTACTTCTAAAAGACCAACATCCAAAATATGCAGAAATACAGATTAATAATGACTGGATAGAACATTCACTAAAAGAAGATGATGATATGTTATTGCAATTGATAGAAAGCAAAGAAGGAATAGAAACAGACAATGATGAAACTGAAGAGAGCGAAAGTGAGGACAGTGATAGTAAAGAAAAAGTTCACACTAATAAAGATGAAAAGGAAGATGAAGAAGATCCTATGGCAAAACTGCGTGGATTTCCATACAACACATGCATGCAAGCAACTTCTTATGTATACACTGGGAAAGAAACCATCTCATTAGCTCCAGGTGAAGGGCAGCATCCAATTAGCTTCTTCCAGGATCATGACTGTGAGACTTTAGCATTTCCTACATTACATCCTACTGGAAAATTTGGGCTCAATGCAAAAAACAGACCAGTTACACTTTCAATGAAACGCTACTTCAACCAAAGAATACTGAATGTTGACTCAAGATTTGCTGCAAATATTGAATATTTATTCCTGGCCCAGTACATGTGTGAAGCTAAACAAATATTAGACAACATAAACATAGCAATGAGAAAAGGTACAGGAGGACAAAACAAAATTACTGTACAACAAATTTGCAATGCCGAAACTTCAGACAGCATTTTATCCCAAAATGAAGGTTTTCGTTTACTTCAGACTGTCAGAGGATCTTATCCATATTGGATGAAAACATTGTCAGACCTTAATGCTATGGTGCGTCAGTTAGATATTCCAACATGGTTTTGTTCATTTAGTTCAGCAGATCTTAAATGGCCAGAAGTAATTACCATCATTGCCCAGCAACACGGAGTCCACTTGAAAGAAGAAGAAGTACAAAAAATGAACTGGCAAGAAAGATGTTTATGGATAAAAACCAATCCTGTCACAGTAGCAAGACATTTTGAATTCAGAGTAAACCGCTTTCTTCATGATGTCTTACTATCTACTGCACAACCAATTGGAAAAATAAAGGATTACTTCATTAGAACAGAATTTCAACAAAGAGGAAGTCCTCACATCCACTGTTTATTCTGGATAGAAAATGCACCAAAAATAGGAAAAAATGATGATCTTGAAGTCACTCAGTTTATTGACCAGTTTATTTCCACTACTATTCCTTCTTCAGAAGATGATCCAGAATTATTTGAACTAGTTACCTCTCTTCAGAAGCATACACATTCACATATTTGCAGAAAGTACAACAAATCATGCCGTTTTCAATATCCAAAACCACCTACTGAAAACACAGTTATTGCTGCACCGCCTTCCATTGATGACTATGACCCAGCAACATTAATATCGAGAAAAAAAGACATTAAATCCATCCTGCACTCTGTACATGAAGCTGTAAAAGATAACCCAGAGAGAACATTAAATGACATCTTAAAATCACTCAACTTACCTGGTGATACTTATATAAAGGCACTTAAAGAATCTACAGGAAACCAAACAATAATATACAAAAGACAGCCAATAGATACTTCCACTAACAATTACAATCCAGCTTTAATGAAAATTTGGTCAGCCAATTTAGACATCCAATTTGTTACCAATGCTTACGCCTGTGCAATGTACATCTTGTCATATGTTAGTAAAGATGAAAGACAAATGGGAGATCTATTGAGAGCCACAGCCAAGGAGTGCTCCAAAAATGATACAATTAGAAAACAACTTAAAACATTAGGAAATGTTTTTCTTACACACAGAGAACTAAGTGCTCAAGAGGCAGCATACAGACTTCTGCCATTACCTCTGAAGCATTGCAGCAGAACTGTTGTATTTCTGAACACTGGACTTCCAGATGAACGGACACATATCCTTAAATCTGCACAAAAATTACAATTACTACCACCTGACTCTGATGACATCTTCGAAAAAAGCATAATTGATCGTTACATCGCAAGACCAAAGCATCTAGAACAAATGTGCTTAGCTGATTTTGGTACACTATTCAGGTTGAAAGGGGATAAATCTTTGCAAGAACAAGTTGTTGATGAAGAAGATGAAGCTGTGGAAGCTGAAAAAGATGAAAATAATACAGAAAAAGGAAAAGATATTACCCTTCTTAACAAAATGGGAGTGATGGCAATGAGAAAATCAAGAGCAATACTTCGTTCTCCAAGATTTTCGCCAGTAAAGTCACCTGAAAGATATTCACATTCAATACTCATGCTGTATTTTCCATGGAGAGCAGAAAATGTGGATTTAAAGGGTCAGTTTTCTACATACACAGAATTTTTGGAAAATGTAAAACAAACAGTATCCCACAATCAATCTTTATTTGAACACTGTGCAGATGATATTGATATGGCTTTACAAAACGTAGATAACATACCAGAAAATGCTTGGGATAGTCTGTTCTCAGAACAACAGAAACAGCAATATGATGAAAAAAGTGAACAATCTACTAATACTGACCCAGACTTTCTAAATGAATATTCAACTGTTCCTGAAATGGAATCAGCAACTGTTAAACCATTCTCCATACAAATAGAACGAAAAAGATTGTCTAACACTGAATATTACTCTGCTGTACAATCACTGAATTCAAAACAGAGACAACTGTTTGATAAACTGTTAAAGTGGTCCAGAGATTGTGTCACTTCTCAGAAAAATAACTGTCCCCACAAACCTTTCCACATATTTCTTACTGGTGGTGCAGGAACAGGAAAGAGCCATATCATCAAAACCATCGTTTCAATGTTACAAAGAGAACTTATACCTATTACTGATTCTCCAGATAGTAGTCCTGTTTTACTTACTGCTCCAACTGGAATTGCAGCTGCCAACATTGATGGAATCACAATACACACAGCATTTTCAATTCCTATAAATTGCAACAGTACTAACTACCGAGGATTATCAAATGAAAAGTTAGCCTCTGTTAGAAATGCTATGGAAAGTCTGAAAGTGCTCATAATAGACGAGATTTCTATGGTTGGACTGTCTCTGCTGACATCACTTCACAGACGTCTTCAAGATATAAAAGGCATTACTGACAATAACATTGTATTTGGAGGTATATCAGTATTGGCTGTTGGCGATTTTTACCAGCTATCACCAGTAAAACAGCAGCCAGTTTACTCCCAGTCTTTTGATCCATATGAGAGTTTAAATCCCAATCATATCTGGAAAGATTATTTTGAACTATTTGAACTAACAGAAGTAATGCGTCAAAAAGGAGATGCTGATTTCTCAACTCTGCTGAATAGAGCACGAACTGGAACACTCACTGAAATAGACATTGATAAACTGAAAGCTAGAATTGTGAGAGAAAAAGAACAGAACTATCCAAATGATGCTTTACATGTTTTTCCAACAAATGCACTAGTAGATATTCATAATGAGAAAATGCTTAACAAGCTCGATACTCCACAAGTAGTTATTAACTCTGTTGACTCAAAAAAGGATATACATACAAGTAAAGCTCAAATTGTCAATCTTCCAGATGACCTATCTCTTACTGGAGGACTTTCGCAATCACTTACTTTAGCAGTTGGAGTTAGGGTCATGCTGACAAAGAACATTGATATTTCTGATTCACTTGTCAATGGCATGCAAGGAACGGTGGTTGGATTCAAATACAAAGATAACAATCCTCAAAATTCAGTCATTTCAGTTGAGATTAAATTTGATGCAGAAAATGTTGGAATGATGCATAAGAAGAAACATACCACTACTTATCCTGGTGCTGTCTCTATATTCAGGGAAGAGAGCAAATTTTTCCTTCACAAGAAAGGTGCTATTGAGGTCTCCCGAAAACAGTTTCCTCTTAAATTATGTTTTGCCAGCACAATACACAAAGTGCAAGGACTCACGACAGACAAAATTGTTGTCTCTTTTGAAGGACACATGAAAGCAGGAGAAGGATATGTTGCGTTAAGCAGAGCTCGAACACTAAATGGTTTGTTTTTGCAAAACTTTGACATTTCAAAAATAAAAACCAGCAAATCAGTAGAAGATGAGATGAAAAGATTAAGACAACAGTTAAACAGTACCAACAGTAATATTGCTATGTTTTCCAAAGATAGTTGGACAAAGATATGTCATATCAACGCAAGATCCCTTTTGACACATATAGAAGACTTGAAAACTTGTACAGACATCTTGACATTTCATGCAATATTCATTACTGAAACATGGCTTAATGATCACGTAACTGCAAACCAAGTAAATCTGCCTGGGTTCTCCTTTTACAGAAAGGACAGATCCACTTCATACAGGAATCATGTTTGCAAACAACATTGTCTTTTGTGCAATAACAAAGGTGGAATAGGATTCTATGTAAGAAATGACATACAGGTTAGATTAATGTCAAATTGCAACAGCAATGAAGTGGAATGTATGTTTGTCCAATTAACGGTCAAGAATAAAGAACCAGTTTATATAGGAGTGATATACAAACCTGACTATATACCACTTTCCACATTAAATATTTCCATAACCAATTTTACGAAAACACTAGATCTGGAAAAAACAACTGTACTGCTGCTTGGAGACTTCAATATTGATTATGAAAAAAGCAAAATTTCACCTATAAGTACTGGAGTAGAAAACTATTTTAGACAGATAATAAATACACCAACTCATATCAGTTCTTCCATCATTGATCACATCTACACCAACAACACTTCACCATTACTACAGTCTGGAGTATTACCATGCTACTTCTCTGACCACAACTTTACTTACTGCCTGCTACCAACACCAGGAGATCCAGATGATATAAAAGAAAAAGACAACAACACACAATTAAAGCCAAAGCAACAGCATGTTAAGGAGAACACAGGTTCAAAAAATATCAAATGTAGACTTACAAGGAAGAATATATTATTTTCAACATCTCCAACTAATTTACACCAACTTAACCTAGACGATTCTGTACAAATAGTAGAAACACATCAAAACAGCCATTTTATACAGTCATTCAACTTGCCATCAGCTGAAGATTCACTGAAAATTGCCAATTATATGAAAGTCAAACTAGGACATGACCCTATTGTAAGACAAGACCTGTATGATTACCGTTACACAGGATACCTTCGCATCTTAAGACAACACACATGTCCATGTGTAATTGATGGTATTGGCAGTGATGGCAACTGCTTCTTTAGAGCTATTTCTAAGCAACTCCTGGGCACAGAAAAGTATCACCAACGTTTGAGACATTTAATCTGTGATTTTGAAGACATGCACAAAAACACTTTTGTTGAATGGCGAGGTACTGAACTAGATGGTTTAAACCAACACATATCACAAATGCGCCATGCTAGGAAATGGGCTACAGAAGTTGAACTGTTAGCAACAGCAACACTATTTCAAACTACCATATGGGAGTTCACAGAACAATTCATTGAAGAACACAACAGCAACTGGAAGTGGATTGAAATTAAACCTGTCACCCTACACCCAAGTGACACACATGATGGACAAATCCCCATCACTGGAAATTTGTACATCCACCATACTCTAGGAATCCACTACGACTGTATATATCCTGTACAATAGAGAAGACCAATTATTTCTATAATACTTTTAGATGTACAAAGTCTGAAGTTTTACCGATGATATTTTTTGCTGACAATCAAAATGTTAATTCATCAATACAAGAATGCCAGTGACATTTTAGCACTTATTCCACTAGGGATGTAAAATAATTCATCCTAAAACTACAATAATTGAGGAATAATACCGAGTACATTTTTGATATTATGGAGAAAAAAAACAACAACGGTATAATATAGATGTTACAATACAATGTGAAACTTTACATCAACATTTCAAACTTTTAAATTGATGAAAAACTATGAATTCTGACGAATGCCTGTGATAACTACCCTGTTGAAGAGCTTGAAGTGATGCTCCAAAACATGAACAATCTCAGATAACATCAAGGATGACAGTGATATAGCAACATTATCACATTGATGTGAAAAACATGGAACATTTTCTGGTAAGCTTATTCTTAAATTCAGTAAAGAATAGAAAAGCTGGAATTAATACAATAATAAAGAATTCAGTTGAAAATAACAATATGTACGCAATATCACTATGAAACATTCCCCAGTTATAAAATTTAATCAATCAGTACAAGTCATATCTAAATATATAAATACTTTTCACAGGTATTCATGAATTTCATAAGCAATGATTAAAACAGTTATGCTTCATCCAATTGTTCAAATAATATTTCACTGAGGTATTCATTTCTTATTCTGTTTTTTTAAACATAGATGAAATATAATATTTCTCTTCAGCATAAAGAACCTTATCTATTCTTAATTGAACTGTACCAATTATTTTTTCTTTAACATTCAACACAAACATAACACTATGTTCTTTGTTACATGTTTTTATTATTGAACATAAAATTGGTTTATTAATTTCAATTGACAGTTATAAATGATAATTCTCATTTAACACATTCCTCTTCTATTTTTACAATGGTACAAAAACATTTACACATTCTTCTGCACTTTTCAGCTACATATACAAAGTTTTACCAACTATTTAGAACAAATTTTCAGTCTTGTTTCTAAATTCTTTCAGATTTTTGACAACTTTATTATTATCTCACAATTGGATTTTTACATGCATAACATATATGTACTTGTATGAGCTTATAATGTGAAATTCTGATATCCATCTCTTTTAAAGATATTTCAATAGATATATAGATCAAATTTTTATAAATTAACTTTAAAACATAATATAATTTTTCAATGTATTAAAATATCATGCTATTGAATATTTCTTTTACTTCTATAATACATTCTTTAACTTTGTTAATTAGTTCATCTTCAAATTAATTTTAATATTCTATTGATGTAATAATTCAATAATAATTTCTGATACTTAATACATATATGGTTATTTATCATGTCCTAAACATCAGTGACTCAGATATGAAGGAAATAGTTCATCATCCACCCATCTTTCAGAGATAACTAACTGTAATATCAGACAGATAACTAAATGTCATGCAAGACAAACTTCCACGAAAATCACAATTCATTTCATATCTCCTACCAGCACCAACAATACATAAAGAAACATATTCTCAAATGATAGAAATTTAGCGTTTGTTTTTAATTTGTTAAAAAATTATATTTCACTACTATTTAAAATATCAATGACTGCCAATTTACACCTATGTAATAAGATCTTCAGACAACTCATCCCACCATACCATTTTTAAAATTAGTTTTTGCCTTTTTTTTTTTTTACAAAATTTTATTTAAAAAGTCACCTCAAATCCTAGAAATTTTCTACGGACTAACACTCTTTAACAAGAACAATTTCATTGATAATTTGTTTTCTTAAATTTCAAAATACTACATTTTAGAACTCATTTTCTTTATTTATAATTAAAATATTATTTCCTTCAAGTTTTGGTTACTGAAGTTATACAAATAATATATAATTACCACCACTGTATGTTATATAGAAAATGGGGAAGATATCCAAAGCATTAAAAGATGTACAGAAAAAATCTCAATCACTGAAGCAAAATATTGACAGCTTACATGAGATCAGGCAAACAAAACCAACAAAAACTGCTGACCACCTCAAACAGGTTCAACGTTCTGCCAGATTGTGTAAAGCCAGCATGGCACATGCTTCTTCCTTACTCAGAAATTACATACTGGGGGATATGGAGAATTTTATTACTAAAGTTGATGAAGACATAAAAAATCTGCAGACAGCACAGACGCAAATGAATGTCGGAGAAATGGGCAGAATTTTGTCAGAAATTTCAGACATGAGGGAAGACCTGCCAAAGTTAACTGACAATCTGTCCAATGCTGTGGCATATTTTGATGCAAATGAGGCATGATATATTTATTTAAACTATTTCAAATTATACTATTAAATAATTTTATTTTTTTATGTTCATTTTCAATACAAAGAAATTAAAATATATTGCTTAAAATAATTTATTTTCAAAATTTTTATAAATGAACTGTACCTGAAATTCATTATGATATTTCTAATTTACATGAAATGTGTATAAGTATAAGAAAAAAAATATATCATGTCTACATAATATAACTTTTATTTCAGATATCCTCAGGTAGTGATAGTGTTGGAACTCCTATAACTACATGTACTGCTACATGTAGTGCTGCTACTGCTATGGCTAGTACTTGCAGTATTCCGCATTCAGAGTCCAGCATAATTCCGCAGGCAAATATATTTTTCTCAAAATTACTTTGCAGTAATTTTCCATATTTGTTCTCTAGAAATGATATATCAAATTTTATCAATATATCTCTAACAAAGATCTCTTTATATTTACAAACCTTACTGTAAAGAATTTCAACAATTAATTCTGGAAATTTATTCTATCACTACCTACTATACCAAAGTTCATTAAAATTAATTTTATTTAGACACAGGAAATATTATTCTCTGATGAGGATGATGCCGCTGACAGTTTGGCTTTAGATGCTACATCAGAGAAGGAAGCTGAAACCAACACACAAGAAAATACTTCTGTATCTTTACCAGATAAACAAAAGGAAGCTAAAACTACACCTATAGCAGAACAACAATAAACAATGAGTTCCAAACAATGTTTATTTATTATGTATCATATTATATATTGTACTTTAAATTAATAAAATATTAAATAATTTCAGGTCAGGACTTTAATGATTAAGAAATGACAATTTTGAAATTTACAGGTATGAAATTAATACAGTACCAAGAAATCTTCCCTTGATTAATACTTACAGTTATCATCCTTGATAATTTACACTGAAAATTTTAATACTATCACACCAACTGACAATTTTACATGAATTAATAATTCTGAAAATATTGTGTGTAATAAATTACATGCAAATTATCAAGGATGTAATGATGATTCATAAACTGCTGTTATGCTCTTTAATGCTGAATACTTTTTTTTTATTACAAAAATATTTTTAATATCATACATGTATTATTTCTACAATTTTTTTAACAGTTCTAAATTTGCATAAATAAGCAGCAAAACAGTACTGTTTGATTTTATCCTTTATTTCTCATTTCTACTCATTTCTAAAAATCCATAATCTCATAATGCAAATATAAGATGACAAGCATGAAATAATCACATTACCTTTCATTTTACAGTTATCAGGATTTGTTGGACTTTGGAGCACTTCCAAGCATGAATATTATTATAGATACACATACTAATTTTGCCTTATTTATAAATCAATATAAAATTATTTGTTGATATTAACATTTCAGTATGTATTATAGGTATACCAGCACTTCAGATTCCAGCATAACCAAATATTCAAAAACAT
>JAOXYJ010028428.1:0-12463 GCA_028566555.1 Lithophaga nigra
TTGATCAACTTCAGTCGAGTGTTATGCATCCTGTAGCACATGTTCCTAGATAGAGTTTCAATTGTATCCATCTCACTGTTTCTGTTGTTGAATAAGCTTATAAAATTGGTAGTCCAGTATGAGTAAAGTAATCTTATTTCTATCCCTGAAGTTTTCTTGCCAGCTATCCTTTCCAATTATTCCAATAACAACACTGCAACAACAGCACATAGTCCTCATTTCGTGCTGATTGGTCGAATAACGTGGCCGTCAGAGACATTTCTTGTTTCTGATTGGCCGATTTTCAAAATCTTCTCTAAAACTACGCCAATTGTTTTAAAACTTTATAAGAATGATGACTGGAAGGTCCTCTTCAAAGATACCTCATTTCATATTGATCGGGTGGCTAACATGGTGGCAACAGTGACATATAGTTTCACATTGAACTCTATGGGAAATTGCATATTAACCTTCTTTTCTGAAACTGCTGGCCAATTCAAGTCAAACTGTGCATGAATGATGGGTGGAAAGTCCTCTATAAAATTCCTCATATCGTGCTGATACTAATGTGGCCACCAGAGGCCATTCTTGTTTCTGAACGGTCAATTTTCAAAAATCTGTTCTGAAATGTTTTAAAACTTGATAGGAGAGATGACTGGAAGGTTCTCTACAAAGATTCCTCATTTCGTATTGATCAGGTGACTAACACTGCAACAACAGCACATAGTTGTACACTTGAACTCTATGGGAAATTGTGTTGCGATACAGGCTCAGGTGAGCCTCTAGTACATACTTATGTTCAAAAGAAATGCAACGATGAAATGATTAAGTATATGTTTTCCAAACAAGTAGATCGAGTACATCCGACAGAAGAGCTGTGTACATCTTGATTTACTTGTATGGAAATGGCTATTTCTGTAAATGAGAGGAATAGGTTTCCTTTAGATTAAGTGAATAATAAGTTGATGACACTTGTGAGAATAAGTTTTATTTCAATACATTTCTTTATACACTTATATTTTTACTTTACCAATAATTTGTCCACTACTTACATTCAGAATTTCACGGAATATTTTATTCCAGGAAATATATGGTATAAAAATACATGTATTTACAATTTTTTTTTTTCAGTGTGAATAAAGTTAGTGGTCAAAATGTCTTAGCCATATGACACATACTTCAATAATCACAAATGTCCTGACAAAAGAAAAGTCATTGCTATTCCAATGCTCACAACCACACTAAAATAATACTTACTGGACTTAAGTGAATCATGAAAAAAAACCAGACTTAATTGAAAGAATATTTCTATATTCACAAAAATCCAGATAAAAAGAATACTAATGAGTTTCAAGTATTCACAAATATGAGAAACCTGCTTGGATATTCATATACTAATATTCATAACAGTCTAGAGGAATATAATGCTGATGGATGTTCCTATATCACTAAACGTCCAAACAAAGGGAAACATGCAGTATCAAACAATTACATATGTCCAGACAGTAGAATCCAACGATCACTGAAGTCTAGATGAAAAGAATACTAATGCTATATTCCCAAAATACAATGTACATGTATTACTATAGACCCACATGATACAGCATCACTCACTTTATTCCAAACTGACCTAGTATTAAGTAATTTCCCTTAGGTTAAACAATGGTGGTCATCTGGAAAATTCAATCTACACCAAAAAACAGAGTTAATCTTCAGATTAACATTTTTAGACATGATTAGCTTTAACTCTCTTATTCATTTCCAATGAGACCCTCAAGTGTATTTCCTTTAGGGCCCAATGTTGAACTTTGTTCCATGACGGCAGGCATCTTGGAAATCTGATTGGTATCAAAATACATCTTTGGTAAAGGACCTTCCAGTGAACATTTATGGACATGTTTAGCTTCAACTGTCTTTGACTTTAAATGAATTTCCCATAGAGTCCAGTGTTCAACTATGTACCACAGTGGCAGTCATCTTGGAATTCCGGTCAGCATCAAAAACACAATTTTGGTAAAGAACCTAACAATTAACAATTTTTGGATATGTTTAGCTATTACTGTCATCTAAATTTAGCTGGCTCTTGTACATAGACTCTCATGAAAATATTACATTTAGTCATTAAGAAGTCAAACTCGTACATAAAATTGTCCCAAAATAAATTTTTTAGGAGTGTGTTATCTTTAGGTCATTAAAATATGTACATCAACATGTATCTAGATGCAAAGTCACATACTTTCTTTAAACAAAATGAATCTGATATAGGACTGGATTAAATTTATCTCTTAAAAGTAAAGTGTGTAACACTGAAGTCGAGGTCTAAATTTAGCTGGATTACCATATGCATCATTAAGGGATCATCTCAAAAGTTCGCATACAATTTTTCAATATTTTTTTGTACTGTGGGTAGGTGGTTTGGAAACCTTTTGTTTTGAAAGTTTTTTATGTTCTGGTTGTTAAGCTTTATTTTATTATTTTAATTTTATTAAACAAAATAAAAATATTAATCTTCATTGGTGTGTATGAACTGTTATCATCTCTGAAATCTTTGTACAATCCAAAATAAGATAAATTGTAATGATTAGCATACTCAACTGGATTGTGTGAGATCAAACAGTGTTGGGTAAAACCATGCAGCATTACTGAGAAAGAGCTAGAACAGATCAGCTGGTAATGATAGCTTGGTGACCTGTCCACTGCACATTACTTCAGTATAAAAATGCATCCAGAGTGCTGGTTTGATAATAAGTGGACATAAAAATTTGGAAGGATCGCTAGATGAATGTTTAACGTCCAGCAGGTAATTTTTCAACCATATTCAGGATATGGATATATGGAATCCTGCTTTGTACTAGACCAACATGCTGAGTTCTTTTTTTATAGTGCTAGCTCGAAACAACAGTCCGCAGGAAGACATGTCACCCCACTAAAACACTTTATACAGACTCCAAGCCGACCAATCTTTGATCTTACTGCTTAGTGGAGAAGCAGCAAATACTAATTCTAATGTCACCCAGCCGGGGATTGAACCACAACCTTC
Organism: Lithophaga nigra; assembly: GCA_028566555.1. Classification (NCBI taxonomy): domain Eukaryota; kingdom Metazoa; phylum Mollusca; class Bivalvia; order Mytilida; family Mytilidae; genus Lithophaga; species Lithophaga nigra. The sequence goes on from JAOXYJ010028428.1 coordinate 3,020, forward strand.
TGCACTCGAGATGAGCACGCTAACAATTACACCACCAGGTGGTCCATCAAAAGATCTATAACAAATACATTCATCAAACCACAAAAACACATGTCATTTCTATATTCTAATGCAATGATGTTGTAACATCAATTTTGACTGGACATCAGAATTTTGACAGGTAAAATTGTTGGTTTACTTTCCGGAACATCCTATACAATCACAGACAATATTTCCACTAATTTAAATATGAATTTAACCAACAAAAATTAACCTTTACACTAGAACTGGAGTAACTATTGTATTGATTACATGCCACCAGTTTCAGGATCCACTGGCACATTTTTTGTGACAGTAAAATGAACAATTGATATTGGCAAGAATTCAAATACAATACATTATTCCTTAATTTATATTCCATAGATTTTCAAAGAAATTAAGGCATATGCCCTTGATTTCATTTCTTTATCTGTCCTTGCATTAGGAAGAACATGGCATAAAAGTCTGAGCAAGTCACAAAATATCTCTTTAGTCTGAAGGCATTGGTGTATAGAATTCTATTCTAAATTAATTTAGTCTAGAAGTCATATGAGAATGTATGACATGATCCCTAATGTATCTATATGTGAAGCCTTACGACTTTATCACATAGTCTGTACAATATAAATTCTAGATAATACTGTATCTAAACTTATTTCTTAAGAGCCAATAAAGGGTGACCCTAAGATCATGGTAATCTAAACTTAGCTGAATGTTTTGTGTAGCATAATTATGCATCAATACATGAAATTCATTGTAGTATTTTGTGTGGTTTTTGAATAAATCAAAACTTGGATGTAAAAAGGGATGTGGATTGGGACATGGATGAAGACTGTAGCATAATTATGCATCAATACATGAAATTCATTCTTGTATTTTGTGTGGTTTTTGAATAAATCAAAACTTGGATGTAAAAAGGGATGTGGAATGGGACATATGGATGAAGACTGTACCTTTTATATCCTAAAAGTGAACTGAGGAAGCCACAATGGGCTCAGCAATCTGGGGTTTAAATTAATACTAAGCTAATATTTAGAAGAACATGACAAAATGTTTTCAATTTTATTGTATAAAAGAGACGGTAAATACAAACATACTATTTGTACTTTGACTAGGGACATGTATCAAATGACTAGAAAATTTCAAATTTAAAAGTATGACAATAAAACAAAATTAATATTTGGAAAACAATAACACAACATTTTCCCACGCAACTAAGACTGCAGTGGAAAATGTACATCAATAAGTAAGCAATACTGAACTGAGTATGTTTATCAATCTGTGCATAATAACTTTTTAATGAACAAAGTTTAAATAATATAACATGCAAATCCCCTATGTCTCATTTCAAGATTTATTTCATTTTCTGGTAGATATCTTACGTACAGTGTCCATGGAAATACTGTATACGGTCATATACTTTTAACTTAACATTACGTTTAGAGTGAGAAAAGTATATATTCTAATATAATAAAAATATTGTTTAAGGTTATTTTTATGGCTGAACTACAAATTTGAAAAAGAAAGTGCTAAATTTGCCCCTGAATCTATATAAATAACACCTAATGAAAGACTGATAACTCTTGAATATAGGACCTATTGTGTGTGAAAAGAGGGATTATTTCAATAATCTAAATCAAGCAAAATTGAACCATTTAAGTACATTTAAACTTATGGATCAGGCAGGCAGCAATTACTGTAAGTTTTGGTATCAACATTGCTCATTATTTTGAAATGTTATCCATTGCTATCACATATTATTTGTTGTCATAAGACAGTCAAGATAACTACCATATAGGGAGAAAGGTCACTAAAGGTTAAATTGCTCCAAAACTTGTAATATTTGTCAGGGAAAAAAAATCTGATTGATTGATTGATTGTTGATGTTTTACGCCCAAGCAGCAATATTCCAGCTATATTCGGGCGACAAAAAATCTGAACATGGAAATGAAACAAAATACAAAAATAATGATAATATAAAAAAAATAACAAATTTTGTATGCTCAGTTTTGTCCTGGCAACTGATTTAAATTTTCCCACTCCAAATAGTTGAAATTCACATTTTTGCAAAGTTTTTTACACTCTTCTAAAAAAACTTTAAAATAAACTGTTTTAAAGATTAAAATATTAGATACCAAAACTGAAACATCCAAAATGTCGATTTCTGTAATTTTTCTGTAAATTTAAAAATTATTTCACGTTTTACTACTGAACTTGACTGCAAGTTATGCACTGAAAACGACAGGGCAGGAGCTGTAACTCTGTTAAAGCCCAAAGCTGATTTGCAATATTAAATCATGTTAAGTAATTGGCACTTTCAAAAAAGAAGTCCAGTTTAGTGAGAGCTATGACCAAACATTTTACAATGTATCTGCAAACATATACAGTACAACAGATAATAAGTTTCGTTCCAAATTCTGGTATAAAAAAAATAGGACCAAACAAAAATTAACGCCGACACCTGATGATGAAATAGTCTACAAGTGACTTTTTTCATTCAGCAAATTTGATTAAAATTTTATTTTCATAACAGTAAATACTGGTAAAATACATTCACAAATATTTCAACATAATTTCAAATTTTATTTTTTTAAAATGCCTTTTTCAGTAGCAAAACAAAATTTTCAGAATTCTTAATTAAGAATATTGTTTAACACTAAACAATAATTACCTTTTAATAACTGTATATTGAAATACCAAAAAAGTTACTATGGGTACAGTGCATATTGAAGCAAAGATAATTTTTTCAAGCAATATCATTTTTGTTATATGTAAATGGTCATGGAATGGCACAGTTCAAAACAGGTTCTGATCCTACAAACAGAGCAACTGATGTATCAGGACAAAGTTAATTAGCGGTCACTACTTTATGATTGTTGATTGATAATACTGCTATCCTGTTCGGCCCTTCTAGTCCTATTATTGTAGAAATATGATAAAGATACTACACAAAGTGGTCTTCAATTTGGTACATGTATTATGATACATTGTGACACGCCTCTCTGTTATAAACCTCCATCTATACCATATGGTGACAAATTGTATATAAAGCACTTGTATCAAATATTGAATATTTGAATAGTAATTCAGATGTTTGACCACCTCAGAAAGGTATACATATATATATTATAAACAGCTGCTGAAATAAAATGAAGCATTTGGAAGTGGTACAAAATTGAAACTACTAAGTTACATAAAATTTAAGAAACTATTTAAATACAGAATGAAGATCTGCAGGTCTGAACATTACTTTTATTTGTTTGAGATCCATCACTAATAACAACAAAGTGAGAACTGCACATGGGTAGAACATCAATATGACTGAACACTTAGTAAACAGACAATATGTAATTCTATGGAACAAGCAGAATTAAAGCACAAGGCTTTTTTTCAATTTAGACTACGACATAATCCGTAATAATTGTTGAAGAATAAGCAAAAACTGATAATTTTAACCCGTTTTTAACACATGAACCTTCATTTCGGGACACATGATTATTTATAGATGTATTTATTCTCCACAGTATATTATTTTTGGCTTCCACATCTTTTTTTTTCATTTTAAAATGTAGGAAAGTAAAGAAAGAAAATTAAAAAATATTTTTTTTCTTTTTAAAGTCTAAGACTGGACAACCAAATAAAATATATTTTTCCTTGAAATAAAAATATCTTCCTTGAATTATAATGTTAAGTACCATCTTTCCGCAAGAACAAATTTGACCCATAGATACTCTATTAGTTAGATTTAAATCAGATATTCTGTACGGTTTTGCTAAGAAAAAAAAAACACAGATGCATTAAACTGACTAAACTTCAGAAGCTATTCCAATTGCAGCTAGAGCAGATAAATGGAAACTTAAAAATAAAATGTAACAAAAAGACTAGGATTGACACACAAATATGTTTCCGCGGCCTTCACAGGTTGCATGGAAAAAACACATATATTATATTTCAAGGTCAGGTGACATGTGCAACTTCTGATGAATGTTTGAAGTTATGGTTCCTCTCTGATGTATAGTTACTAAGAAGCAGAGCTAATCTCATAACATTGATGTAGATTTAACAAATTCAGTGAACTATGAAAATAAGGTCAAGGTCAGGTGACATGTACATGTCTTGATGAAAGTTTAAATATAATATGGTTGCTTTATGATGTACAGTTTAATACTAAGCTAATCACAAAACTTTTTGACGTATATCTAACAAAGTCAGTGAACTGTAAAAAAGAGGTAATAGTCAGGTAACGTGTCAGGCTGACAGGTACATCCCCTGATGAATGTTTGAAATTAATAAGGTTGCCGTATGATGTATAGCAGTAGTTACAAAGAAACAGAGCTAATCACAAAACTTTGACATAAATATAACAAGATCAGTGAACCGTGAAAATGGTTACTGAGAAACAGAGCTCATCATAAAACTTTGATGCCAAGTTAATGCTGTCGCCGGCGGTAAAAGCATACCTTTGTCTCACTTCTGCGACATTAGTCCCAGACAAGACAAAAAACATACTATAAATGGGAATATGATAATTGAGTATTAGGAAGAGCATAAAAGGCCTTCATTTTGATATGTCATGGCACACATTTCTTACTTCTTTAGATCATAAAGCCTAAAACATAGGACTAAACATTGATGTATTTCAACAAGAATGGCACTAACATTTAGGCCAAGAAAAGTATACATTTGGGCCAGATTTGAAATTTATATTTCACCTATAATTAGTATTTTTTCACATAGAGACAAAAATGCCTCTTCCAATTCACCAGATACTGTGTGTCCCCTGCTGCATCATGGGAAGGTTGAAGTGGGATTTGAACAGTTGTTTTACGGAGCTTGAATATAACACGTCACAGCACCAAAACTATAATAAATCACTTTAAAATGTACATAAAATAAGACATCCACAAGATCAGTATTACTGGTATCATTTGCCAGTTTTTGGTCCGAATAGAAAGTTTTCAGCTTTGAAAAGTCCAGTCTGACAAAAACCCATTACTTTTTACTTGGGTCCATTTTGGCAGCCTTATTTTGAACTGGTGATCATAATATTACACATTCATTTTTTTCTCTAGTCATTTTCAATTGCTGCTATCATTAATTTTTACCTCAGTCACAAATTGTACATTTGTAGGAAATTTCAAAATTTGTATACTATAATTTTCCCGAAATGAAAATGCTTAACACGGATATATTTTCTTCCATACTGGTGTCTGTATATATGATTTTCAGATCTTTCATATTGACAGCACCCTGTAAATCTGTACATGTACACCAGAGGTAAGCACTGTTTATTTTTTCCTTTAGAAATGTACAGTTCGGTACATATTAATCTGTAATTGACCTGCAAGGATGTCTCAGGTAATAATAAATATTTTGGCCCTAATGTAAATTTCTGCCCAAATGATACCATGGTCAATGATCAGCCCTAACATGAAACTGTGAGAACAACAGATTCTATCTTGCTGTAGAATAATAATATGGAGGCCTAATTCAGCATGTTTCAGTCCATGAAAATGTATTTTTTCAATTTAAATGGAATGAAATAATAATTATTTTACTATATTTATAAAAAAACAATCCACTAAGCTTAACTTATATAATTAAACTATGAATTTGTCAACAAAAAGATTGTATTATTTACAGCTTGTGTAATACTAGAACTGCCTGAAAATGGCAAACTTTTATATACAACAATCTACATTTGTAAAACTAATGAGCAAATGAACACAATTTATAGACTAGATTTGTTTAAACAAAATAAAATATAACAAACAACTGTAAATAACAAATCGCTAATGCCAGGCAGCGTACAATCATTTTATAATTCTTTGGTGAAACTATGATCTATCAAATAAGTATAACTTTATAGACCAGATCTATTTCTGAATACATAACAATATATAACAAAAGAACATTATGATCAACTTGATAACAAAAATATGATAGTTTGGTCCCACTGTCAATGTTAATGAATGATAGTCTTTGCCAGCAAAGCATGATACAAATAAAACAAAGGAGGAGGATCATTAAGGGCCTAAATCGGTCCCAATATTTTAGAAAATTAAAATATTCAAGATCCACCTAACAACTTATGATATTTGATAACTTCAGATTATATAGTTTTCAAATCTATCTAGATTTTGTTTCTGAAAGTTCCTAGTCAAGGACACTGTGACCTTGAAAATATTTTTTTTCAAGAATCCCGCCTTTTTACCGTTATATTTTACCATTATTTCTTTTTTAAACACTGAGTACCATCTATAACCAAAAAGATATTTTTACGGCAAAAAGACCTTTGTCTGTCTGCAAAAATATCTTAAAATCATAGTGGATGTCAGTGGCGCTGTTAACTAATTGTGCCGAAATATGTGCATTTTTTGCTCATTTTTGCCCATTTTGGCGGACCTTCGATATTTTGGAGGTCATGATGACCTTGAGAATTGGTTTTTCAGTCTGAAATGGAATTGCTTGATTAAAATTCAGCTTTTCTATTTTCCTTATTAATTTTCCCTTAATTTTTAGGACAAAATTGGGACCCTCCTCCTTTACAATCAAAACAGCTTAATTTGCCAGTCACTGTCATTCTAGAAGAAAGAATAGTCCCATATACAAATCAGTCCAGATACTCTGCCCTGAACATGACTAAGTCCAAATAAGGGAAAACATTGAAATTTTATTTAAAAACTAATGGTTTCAGTTAAATTTGTTCCTGATCTGCTAATAATAAGCAACATCACTTAATATGTCACACTGTTTAATTATATAAGCAAGAATGGACACAAACTAATCTAAAAGCTATGACCAAGTGGGACTTGGATGAGGGCTACCAAAATGGGGTGGCCATACTGGAGCAACTGCATTAGCTCCCTGCACTCTTCAAATAAGTGGGCTAATGATAAAAGGGTCCCTAGAAACTCTAAGATGTAACCCATGATGACAAAAGACAACAAACAACACTGCCATAATATAATGTAAACAATAAATTTTATCATCAGAATAATTGAAAATAGGCAAATGAATTCCAACTGTCATTCTATCTAAGCAAATACATATTTTCAGAAAGAATTCATTTCACCATTTAATTCAATTCAAAAACTTAATGTATCACCATTTGTGTGAAAATAAATGTAATGACTGAATGAAACTATCTGAGATGCTAACAAAATAATATTCCTACAGTTTTATGGTAGTAATGTTTTTGTTACAGCACCGGTACTTTGTGAACATATACTGACTGAAATAACTGTAAACACAATGGTAACAAACAAAAATATTGTGACAAAATTTGTAGAACAGATACTGAATACTTTTGTATGCTTACCTACCACAAAATATTTACAACTGATTACATTATATACAAATAACAACTTATAGGCTTCAGATGAGGAATGAAATATGGCAATCTAAAATGGAAGCTTCTTTGAGATCATGATAAAAACAATCATTCAATTTATGTTGGGCCTAAGCAAACTTACATGTGAGGGTGAATTCTACCGAGAACTTTTTGGCCACAAATTCCTCTCACAATGATTTGTGTTTTTCATTCAGTTTTAAACTACATGTACCAGTAAAGCTTTTCTTGTGATTTTCCAGGAGAGCTATGTTAGTCTACTCATAATAAAATTTGGAGAGGAAAAGTGCCATAATAAAGGTTGAAGGCAATTTGTTTTAATAGTTTGTTCTTTGAAGATTTAAAGTGGTGAATACAACCATTTTGCTTTGATTACCTGGAAACACTCCACTTTGTTTTGGTATGATGTCCTGCTCACCACATTCAATTTTACTTCCATTTGGAAATTACTTTATAACATTTACAAGACACGTTTAATGAATACTGCACTTCACTTTATGGGACCAGTATGAAGAATAAGCATATTAAATGTCAGGTTTACACATGCCTCAGTGGAACTGAATCAGAGGTGAAAATCAGGCCTTTTTTTTTATAATAACTATATTTTACAGTGGATAATGCAAGCCACACAAAATGCATTTCAATATATTTAAAATTTCCTAGTAATAATATAAAAATTCAGGACAAAAAAACCATGATGGAATATTTATCAAAGTATCAAAAAATGATGCATTTTGGCAAGGAGTTTATTTACATTTTCAATGCCTTCCATTCGTAGTCCATTATGTAACATTCTAAATTTTGAACTTCATCATTTCAACCAGTAAACCATTCTAATATCACAACTACCAGTTAATTCACCTGGAAACTATTTATCTATTAGCGGGACTTCATTAATTAATGATATGAGCAAATAAAACAATAATTTAAAGCATTCACTGCATCAAAGTAGGGACATCTCAATCACACATTTAAAATCTTTCCCATAGTTGCTTTCCCATCTGCAAAATTACAATTCCACAGTCATTCTTTCATTTCTTCATACATACCATTCCTTCACATCTTTTTTCTTTCCAGTCTTTATATTTGATGCCCCAATAATGGCACCATTACCTTGTATATTTTTAGATTCGAGGTAAGCAAAATTTTTGCTTTCATCTACTTTATATGTTCCTTCATCTCTACTTCTAAATTTATACAAGGCTATTATTAGAATTATTATAGTAAATAGAACTCCAACAGCTATTCCAATAATTAAAGCTAATTTTTTCTTTCCATCTTCATCATTTTGTGGCACTTCAGCACCTTTTTTAAGAGTGGTAACAATAATTGTTGATTGAGTAGTGTCTATTCCATTGACCACAAATCCTGGATCTGAACACCCTTTGGTACCTTGTCCACAGTCTATACGATTCATGTTCTTCATTGTGCTACAATAAAAAAGGCAACAAATAGAATTGTTTTAAGTCATTTCCACTCATCATCAAACAAGATTTTCTGTAGATGACATGAATTCTGTAAAATATAGTACATATGTAAGCACTCATTTATTCATAGCTGATAAATTCCATCAGAACTTTATAACTAGTAGTATTTTCTATGTCTTGTTGAAAAATTCCACCAAAACAAAGTAACTGGCTATTAAGTTCCTGCAGAACAAATAAACTAGTTATAAAGTTCCTGTGGAACAAATAAACTTGTTATAAAGTTCCTGTGGAACAATCAACTAGTGATAAAGTTCCTGTGGAACAAATCAGCTAGTTATAAAGTTCCATTCATGCAAAAGAAGTAAAATCAGTATGAAGTAACTAGTTAAAAAGTTCCTGTGGAACAAATCAGTTAGTTATAAAGTTCCTGTGGAACAAATCAACTAGTTATAAAGTTCCATTCATGCAAAAGAAGTAAAATCAGAATGAAGTAACTAGTTAAAAAGTTCCTGTGGAACAAATCAGCTAGTTATAAAGTTCCTATGGAACAAATCAGCTAGTTATAAAGTTCCTGTGGAACAAATCAGCTAGTTATAAAGTTCCTGTGGAACAAATCAGCTAGTTATAAAGTTCCTGTGGAACAAATCA
>JAOXYJ010028537.1:0-12462 GCA_028566555.1 Lithophaga nigra
CACCCCTCCCTTGTGTGTGATTTTTATCACAATTTTTTTAGTCAAGGCACCATCCTTGAACTTTTTGCTCTTTCAAAGAAACATTTAATCTATGATCAAACCACGGTAATACGCTTAGATTCCAGTAATTTACTTGTTTATATTGTAACGCCCATATGTGGTTTTAACAAAGTTATTAAATGATTACAAAGATCACACGACATGTAGTGAATAGCAATAAAGCTAGAATTAAAAAAAATCAAGGGTTTCAGCTCAAGTCTGTCTGTTTTCAAAATGAGATCTGTTTTTATTTGTTGACTTTAGCATTGACTATCTCACGTTAGAACACGCAGAGAAAATATTTATTGACATTTTTTAAACTTGGAACATAATCCAAATAAAGTTTAGGGCATGTCTTTTAATTTATTTAAACTGGCACATATACATTCACTATTGCATTGATCTCCCCTATTTAAACATGCAAAAACATATGTGGTTCTACCGAATTAATATAATTAGTAAATCGTATTTCATTGATTAAATAGAGTTTAATACCATTTTCAGCTAGTTTTATTTTTACTTCCGTGGATGACGCCTAAGTACCCAAGTGGCTATAGACCCAAAATCAGGCATAAACGCACACCTCAGATGTTACAGGTACGATGATCTCTAAAGGTGCATGTATATATTACCAACTACTTAAACCGCTACACCACTCAAACCCTTCACGAACTTATAATGTTATCTTGCATGAACATCTCACTCTGAAAAAGTCACTTCATATTTTTTCTTAGAGTATTGTAGAAAAAGAGCTTGATCTCAGTTTGCCTGAAATCATTCCATTTTCTGAACGTTTCGACTTCAACATGTTCAATTCGCTGGTAAGGCTATTCAAAAGCAAAGACACATGCTCTAAAGATCATTGCAAATTTCATAACCTCCAAATACGTCAAGGTCGGAAGTCTGTGTTATCTACAAATCTAGCTTCTATAACGGAAATTACCGTGCACGCAAAAAATTTTAGGACATTGCGTTTTTTTTCACACAGGGAAAAATCTACCTCGACCTCTGTGCACGTTATTTTCAATTAAAATTTAACGTTTTTCCTGCTTTTTGGGGGGCGCGTACACCAGGAACCCTCCCCTCGAAGCCGCGCCTGTGCAAGTCAAACTGATTCAATTCTACGTGTACTTTACTATCCAAGGTGTTGTCAATTAATACAGACGAGTTAACGATATCTCATGAAAAATAACATTACGAGTTCTTTTCACAATTGCAGGTGTTCAACTATTTTTATCGAACTACCGGAAGTCGACACGAAACATGACATCATTTGACACAAGGGAAATAGGAAGCGCGGAAGAATTTATTTTATAAGCTGTTAATTAAAGTTACTTCTGTAGTGATTGTATCCCATTTTTATGCATGAAACATGATTATATTAATTATGGAACACTTCATAAATCCTTACTGCTTAAAATTATGTGCACGATACCGTTATTCATAAACTTCTTGGAGCTATATTCAAGCATGCACGCACACGATCGCGATGAGTGCACAGTTTACGAGTTGAATCGGCTCCGTTGACAATACTGCCGCTGAGCGGCAGTTTCAATTTGCTTCGCAAATTTACACTGCAGCAGCGCTGCAGATAAAAATCTCAGAAACAAAGACTTGTATTTATAATAACAGTTCATACCTGTTCCTCTGTCAAACCATCTTTTGCCATGGAATGTTCTAAAATTCTATACCTAAAAATAAAAATCCAGAAATTATACTGTATATCAAAACAGTACAATTTTCTATTTGTTATGCTGGGAAATGAAACACAGCGAGGATTATTTTGTTGTAAGTTTAGGATAAGTGGTCATAAGTTAGAAACACAGGAGCTAGGAGTTAATGGTAGAATCTGCAAGCTATTGGAGAGGATGAAATTCATTTTTTCCTTAATTGTCCTTTTCTGCAAAAGAATGAAAATCTATCGTTAAAGATATTATTAATTTTTTTTTCAAATTTAGATAATGAATAATAAATCCAAGCTAATGTGACTGATAAATTCTGAGGACCCATATATTATGTCCTCAGTATACATGTATGAGATATTATGTACCGTATATTATCTGAATTCAGAACGAGTTTATTACATGAACTATATGTGGCAATTACACAAGTGAGTCAATTTGATAATTATCAGTACACTATATATTAGTATTAAAGATCTTATCGTATATATTCTTGAAAACACATATTTTATTTGTTATTGTTTACTGCATGCATACTGCATTTTATTTAAAATTATATCTGCTCTTTTAAGGGCCAAATTTGCAAATAAAGTATTTGGATTTTGTACACTTCAAAAATATTGTGTTTAGTTTATAGACAAATCCATCTTCCTATGTCAAGGGTTTCTGAGTCCATGTTTCTCTGAATATACCTGTATACCTTTGTTGGATTACATAAACAATTGCTGGTTCCCAAACATTTTGTCTGCTAATGTCCAACAGCAGTGGCATTATCTTCCAACATGAAGGTGTTATAGAAGATGCATGTTTACTATTTGGAACATTTATAAATTTTTATTCTTGTTGCATGCCAGATTTAACATGAAGGAGTCTACAGATAATAACTGTTTAGCAACTTGGTTTCTGAATCACTTGCAGTGAGAAGATGGGTTATCAGTACGATATATTTCAAACTGGTTTGTGAGGATTCGACTCTTGATGGCTTTGGCTTGGGAGCACACACTGATTCTGAATGGAGAAGACATAGTATTAATCTCCTGTACGAAGTTGACCAACAGGTATCTTGGGAAGATCCTGAAAGGAGAGGATATGGTATAGATCTTGTACTCCTACTGACTGAAGTACACCAGAACATCAATTCTCAGACATGGTTAACACTATGTGTAAGAAATTTACTACAGTATATAGGACAAAGATTCCTAAAATAATTTATTTTAGGCCCTACACACTTGCCAAGACTCCAACTGACACTAATATAGTCATGTTTGTCAAAATATGTGACAAGAAGAAGTTCCAAGAAATATCTGCATGAGACCAACTGAACACAAATATATATGTCTTCTATTTAAATCTGATCAGCAAGTACAGCTGGAAGGACAGAGCCCCCTACATCATATCTGACACAAAAGCCTTACTATCCATAAATCTTCCTCTTAACAAAAGTACATGTACATTCTCCACAGAGAATACTTGATATACAAATTTTATGCTGCTGACAAATGAAATATTTCATTTACAAGAACAAAAGAGCCATGATCTAGTCATGACCTCCAATTAGTTAATTAAAACAATGTTTTACATTGTGGTAGAATTAATTTGATTAGTCTATTTATGACACCAATACAGCAATTGGTAAGCCACAAAAATCTCTCTCTAGTGTTGTAAAAAATCTATATAACTCAGCGGAAAAACAAGATGAATATGAAAACAATATAGTATTTACACGCAATCATTAAATTAGTTATGTTAATGATGATTTTATGTCATATTTTGATGTCAAAATTGTGCAATTACATATTTCATATTGAAATGTGTACAGTGTGAAGTATATGGACTAAAAGGAAAGCAATATCAGCCCTTCTCTATGATGAACTTTGTACATCGATTCTATTCAGATGAATAAAACATACGTGAGATATCCAACTAAATTTATCGGAGATGTTCACTGTTTAAATAAAAACAGAAACATATTCTCAACTATTTCCCAGAGATATCAATACTTTGAGTGATTGGGAATCAAAAAGTCAAAATTGTCATGGACCTTCCGGTCAATGAATGGGCCACAAACTGTCATTGGATTGGGCCATTTTCATTGATATATATGTGATATCATTAAAATTTGATGTGCCATTTATGATTTGTATGGAACATCTTCAAAAATGCAACTTGCAATACAGTATGTATCAAATGACCAATGGCCCCTTGACTTTCCCAATCACTGTACCTAGATGGTTAAATTTTATATTTAACACGCCCACAAAGGGTCATATCCAAAATGTCAAATTTAAAATTGTTGACTGGACATTTATCATCATACAATATAAAAGAATGAGAAGATTGTCAGTTATAAATCATACATTGTGAGGACCGAGCAAGAATGTTACCAAGAATCATACACAAACGATGGAGGCAAACACCGACACAAAACTGAAAACTATAGCCAAGATAATTTGAGCCACTACAAAAACTGTGTGTGACATCAGATGCTCTGGAAAGGTTACCATGTCATGCTCCTTGTGTGTCATCCCTCATACTGTCCTGTGATTAAAGCCAGTAACGTGTGGCAACACATGTACACAGATTGGATAATAACTACAATACAGGGAACAGGTAACAACAATAATACAGGGAGCATGCCAGTAATCATCTATGATTATGTACATCTCACAACTGGTTAACCAGTTTTAACTTCCAAGTGATGACACTAATTTTGGGCTTGACAGCTTTTGCTGCTATCTAGAAAGTAACTATAGTGGACACAAGGGTTAGAGCAGCAGATCAACTGTGAAATATAGAAACCATACACCCACAATTCTTGTATACTGCTACTCATGAAAGGAAAGTTTTACAATTCGAAAATTATAGTCATTATGCTTAACATATGTAGTTTAATTTGTTTTTACATCATCCTGTTATTCGTAGATAGGCAGACTTAGACGACTGGTATCCTGAATTTCAAGCTCACTTGGATAGAAAAAGATGCAAGTAGTTGTAATGTAACTAAAGAAATATATATTCACTTTCACATATTAGTTTTGCAATAGAGGTACAACTCAAAATTGTAGTTTGTGAGTACAACTTGTCTCAAAATACAAAGTGAATAGGTGTACACGTACACATCCAATTGTTTCTCAATACTGTGTATTCCTAAGAATTTTACGAGTCTGGAATTTCGGTATACTACACTTCCTTGTACTTTAGAAACTCTGTACCAAACTGGTGACTAAAATGGTACTTATTAACCTTTAACTGTTTTCCTGGACCTGTTTGATCAGCTGTACAAACTCAGAATAATCCATACTTATATACCAATCACACCTGTTTACATTTTACCTATGATGATAATCTAATTCACAGAATAATTTTATACAGAGAACGTTTATCTCTTCAACAAAACAACTTAATGTACAAAACAGTTAGATATCAAAAACATCAGATATAAACATCATAACATCTGTACCAGAATCAAGGACATATGCAGGTGTGTAACATACCTTTGATTCTTTTAAAACTGATATTTACTGCCTGGCCAGTATTTTTGGCAAATGAAAGGCTAATGGAGTCGAAATATCAAGACTTTACTAACAATGACAACAGCAATGAGATTATGGGACCAAATATAAGATTTGTGGCTGACTTAGGTTTTCAGTTATAGGGACCCAGTTAACTGAACATTTGTATGAAAGCAGGGGTTGAAATAAACCCTCTCCTGCTGACCCATGACAAGCAGATTTTATGCAGGATGCACTAGCTTGACTCCAAAGTATCTTGTCCAGGTTTGTACACAATCTATAATTTTATATTTTGAAGGGCTAATAAATTTTCAGTCAGGACAAGCTAATTTTAGCTGGAGCTTGCCCACTCAGCAAGCTGGACAAATAATATCTTATTTCTATCCTCTATCCCTGTGACACTTTATTGATAAACTGGAGACTATTTTGTTCAGATTTATGGACTTTACAAGGCCAGTGTTGAGTCATAAAAAAGTTTTTCTCTCCTCTCAGAAATATGTACAACCTACTATGCATATTGTTTTGTCATTTTCTCAGCCCATGCAAGTCACGAACAACTGTAACAGTTTTAGAAAAAACAATTGCAGGTACTTAAAATGTTCTCAAATTTAAACATAATTTACTGTGAGTAATAAAATGATATTCTCAAGGAAATAATTAGTGGGAAAGTATCTAAATAAGGAAGTAATATTAAATCTTTCTAAACAAATGAGTAAACATAATGTACAAAATCACCATCAAATGATGTGTAAAATTGTGTAATCCAGTTGACAAATCAATACCTCCTTTAGAATCCGTATTCATGACACAAGTCAAGAGTATTATATACTTCAGGTAAATCGTATCTAAGCAGGATATCACTGGCTTAAGTGGTTTTTATTCAATATTTACATTCTTAAGTACTGGAAACGACAACCACTAATCACAATGCTAATTCTTGGTGAAAGCATTTTATACAAATGAACACCCAACATCCGTTTTAAATCAAACATACTGTCATCCCACAAAATTTTGTCAGTCAACAACAAATAGTGTAAGTTACATCTTTTGTAACAGACTTACCATATATTATTATAAAATTAAAAAGAACATCCCAGAATTTTTTTTTTTTTTTTAATTTAAATGAGACTAATATCAAGACTGCATAGGAACTATGATATAATAACCTACATAGGCACCAGGTATCAGCATCAAGAACCAGTCCTTAGTCTTAAGTAAATGACTAAAACTTAAAAGGACTAAAAATAATTTTAAGTCTGTTTCATGATCAATCCCAAAGCCTTGACTTCCTGACAGTTGAAAATATGGGCCATAACATAATGGTTTTTCATGTTTTTTATTAGTTTTTCTTACTGGGAGAGGACTTACTGGTCATTTACATCTAAATGTTTGGTTTGATTTCATACATGTTTCTTGGTTTTCTGGACTACACTTTTCAATGGTAATACTGGTGCCGGACAATAAATTACATGTCAATTTAATCCTGTCAGACTGCTCTACAATATATTTTCCATTGTGATCACTCAACTCAAAAAATAGGAAGCCAACTATCTTTTGCACTGTACATGTATGATATACACCATTTTGAATGTTCCTGTGGAAACAAGCATATAATGAAGTAATATTTCTCTACACAATATTGAGTGGTGTAAACTGTAAGCCTTGAATTGCAAGTATTGTAAAGCAATAGCATCAAACAGAAAACATTTTTTAATTTGTTGCTTATCGTAACTTTCAGCAATTTTTCAGTTAAGCGATTATCAGACTTGGAGGTGGGTGGGTACCTGGACAACTATCCAGCTGATTAATGGAATATCTAACATTCTATGAAGACCTCAAAATATGAAGCAGTAAGAGTTGGCTTGAACCAGACTGTGGTGTGAGACTGTGGTGTGAGACTAGTGGTACTGAGTCAGTAATTTTTAACCTTATGGCATCTCAGGATCAGTGAGGAACCATATCCCAGAAAAATGAAATGAAATCTGCAAAGTGATCTGATAAAATATTTCTTAACTTTGTTTATTATCCATATAGTACAATAAATTTTGTAATACAACTTTTACTGCACTCATCTGTTTTGACACATACTTATCTTTACTCTTGTAACGTTTCGGTCAGCCTAGGTTTTCAAAAGTATACGAAATTGAATGATTGCATTTATTGTATAGGAATTATTCTGTACTACCCATTTAACAGTCTTTGACAAAAAAAAATCGAAACAAATACTTAATTCCTAACTATAATATTTTCTATAATTCCCTCCTTATGAAGTTTCATATTAGAATACATGAAGTCCAAACACTGAGTTCTGAATAATTGCTGACTATTAACATATAACAATGACAATTTTACGAACTGTGTAACAACTCTATATTCAACCAAACTTCATCAAGATTTAATGAAATAAACAAAGCAATCTGATCATATTAAAATAAACGTGTCATCATTTCCTCCCTAGAATACTCTACCAGCTACCTTGTTGTACAATATCCGATATCCTTCAATTTAATCACGATCGTTGAAAGAATCAGATGAGATATATTTTAAATTTATGACTAATCTTGAGTTTACTGATGCATTTTAAAAAGATTTAAACACTAAAATTATATTTTGTTAGATCAACGATAAATAAATAGAACTGAATGTATGAATCCTTTTATGAAATCACAATGAGAAAGCACTCCACATGGCTAAAAAGGTAAATGCTATGAAGAAGAAGATGCACTTTATTCTAAAAATGGGTCCAATTAACGGTACACGATACAACAGATATAATAAAACAGACAATTGCAATATATTAGACAGCAATAATAATAAATATTAATAGACATAGGCACAACCAAGGAAAAGACTATCTAAAAACTGTTAATATTCATTGGCAGAGAGATTATAAAAAAAAAAAACTTCTGACGTTTAATGATTTTCCTGAAAGTTTGTAACCAATCTGTAAAAGGCACCAAGGAATGCTGCTTAATGCTGGTACTGAGTTGTAATACAACAGCAAGTCATCCTCATACCTTATGCAGATAAGCTAGCATAAATAATTGTAATTCTTTAAAAAAAAATGTTCCAGTGGAAAGACTGAAATTGGAAACACAACAGTTGCTCAACTGCAAAAAGCACCAAGGGACGATGCTCTATGACATGCTGGCATTTAGTACACGGCAATATGTCATCCTTGTGCTTTATGCAGAATAGCAAGTTATGTAAATTCAGTTACTTGCCACTAATCCTCTTTTCTAGGCCTGCAATTTTTAACCAAGGCCCAGTGGACTTTACTTTGCATACTGGTCCATCGATCAATGCACCTGCAAGTCATTTTTCTTGACATACCACTTGGGACTAGTCAAAGAAACTCCAGTGCAAAAGCCAGTAAAGGACTACAGATTCCTTGTTCACTATGGTTTTAGAAATTTACTACGGGACTACACCTATTCAGTGTGCAGACTATCTATGTTGGGTTATATACCCTCTCTCTGTAATTTACCATGCTCACTGTTTTAACTAAATGTCTGCAACACTGATGCCAATTCTGCTGTTGCTATGCCTAATGGTCGATAGCAATTTCTGTTGCTGGATAGAGGTTCCACAAATTTCAACAGCAACATGTCAGTATACAGTTCAGAGTTATATGTGCATTTCAAGCTCATCAAACTACCAAACTTCACCTATCCATTTCAAACAAAACTGGAAATACAGAAATTAAGTTATGGAATGGAAGGTTTTCGATGTATGTGATGTTAACTCTACAGAGTCAGACAGGTGTCTGTGAAGTTCCTTGTATATGTATAAGTGTCTATGCTTTTATTGAAAACTTTAAAGTGATACTAGAAAAATAGGTTTTTACAGGATGGTTTATTTACACAGGTTTGTATTCTTCAAACATTCCAGTTAATTCAGATAAACACTTCTACAACTTCAATCAGAAAGTCATTACATCTTTCACTTCTTTATCAGTAGATTTAGACAAACTTTTATCTTTTACCTGTTTCTCATACTATTTCTATCTTCAAGGAAGTCAAGGGACTGCTAATCCATTAAAAACAAGCATTACATGTACATTATACTAATTAAACAGAAGCTTCAATAATGAAACCACTAGTAAATGTGTGGAACTGTTAATGATGTGATAGTGTTAGACTAGGGACAAAATTCTAAACATATATAGTCTCTGGTATATAACTAAACGGGAATTAATTTATGTCGCGATCATATTTTGTCAGAAATGTTCCTTTATGATAAAAAACGTCCCAGCAATATATAGGATTCTTTAATACTTGTGTGGCTGGTAAAGGTAGTCTAGACCTTAACCTAATGAGCTAAATCCGACATGGTTTTTCCTTATTGCTGACAACTTTTCTCCAAGGTTTCATAGTGTGTAAAGCCTGACAAAAATTTGTGTGTCCTTGTACAATCAATAAAATCAGATGTACTCGAGTTAGCTACGCATTTGCATAGTCTGGGACTAACTAAACTTGTTACTACTGTACTACAAAAATTTCACTTCAAGCTTTTCTATATGAACCCTCCAGTCTTCCAAGGCAAACAACCATGTCACCATAAAACCATTTATCCAAGTTCAAGGCATGCCTACTAAACATTTATTATTGTTATTAAGATTAACTACTTATATCATGTTTATGTTATAGCAGGTAAATGATTTATCTAATTTTAAGTTTATATCCCATGTAAATGACTTATCCAATTTAAGTTATCCCACGTAATGGCTTATTAAATTTAAGTTATCCTAGGTAAATGACTTATTTAATCTCAAGTTATTCCAGGTAAACTATTAATCAGAGTTTAATTTTCAAGTTACCCAAAGTAAACCACCAGCTGATGTTCAACCTATTAAATATGAATAATTCAAGTTCAAATTATTTCCAGGTAAACGACTTATCCAAACTCAAGTTATCATAGGTAAACCATTCATCCAAATTCAAGTTATCCCAGGTAAACCATCTATCCAAATTTAAGTCATCCCAGGTAAACCATTCATCCAATTTCAAGTAATCCCAGGTAAATGACTCATCCAAATTCAAGTTATCCCAAGTAGACCACTAATCCAACTAACTTATCCCAAGCTAAAAATATATCATAAGTTATCCAGGGTGAACCAGTTGCCACATTTCAAACTAAGCCATGAAAAACCAGTTATAAAGTTAAAATTACCTCTGGTAAATAACTTAAACAAGTTACCCTATCCAAGTTCATATTGACCCAGGTAAGTGATTTATCCACCTTACCTAAGCACCACAGAAGAACACAAAACAACATTCATCATGCCATACTTGAAGAAATTTGACATGTAAATAAATCTATCACATTAATTTTTGATATTCCACATTTACAACCCCTATAAAGCAGATCTATGTATAAAGATAGAAATTTCATGGAGGTTTTATACCCCATTTAATCAATTTACAACTTGTGTAAGTTGTAAAAACAATTACACAGTACATATAACAAGGCTTCTGATTGACATGGTACTCCTTTTTATAGTTAATCAGTTATACATCACTTCTTAATTGTCAGATCTATTTTAAACATCATTAGAGGAAACCAGAGGCTCACCTGTGCTGACACATTACATGTTTTTTTTTTCATTTATGAATAAAAATCTGCAATATTTCAAGTTGATTTTCAGCTTCATTTTGACTACCAGACTCGCATGTACACTGTACACATGTATTAGATAATGAAAGCCTGGACAGCTACTGTAAACCGGGGAATTTATACAGTAGTTTTATTTTCACTATTTTCGCAGTAAGAGTTTGTGCACAAAATTAAAACTACTGCAAATATTTCAAGGAAGATGCTGAAATACATTTATGTCAAACATCCGAAAATCAGAATTTTCAAAACTGAACAAACTTAGGTTCAGTTATCAAATTGCAAAGAAAGCAGTGCGAAAGTTTCCCTGTTTACAGTATTGAGTTGACTGGTGAAATACCCAACTTCAGTAAGTGTCTGAAAACCTTGACATATGAAGCATGGAGGATACATTGTAGTTATAATTTAGGTCACAATCAGCAAATAGTACCACCATGTTACACCCTTAAGGATAACAATCTGCGAAATAATTGTTGATGTGACTTTACATTACTGGAAAGCAAAGCTTGGTAATTTGTTGGGTTCTTTAAAAAGGTTATTCATGTCCCAAGGGCAGAGTAACTTTTTAAACATAAAGGTCTCTGTAATAAATACAATATGTATACATTGTACATAAGGAAATTACAAATAAATTAATGTTTATCTACTTTACGATCTTGCAACAGGTTTCCTACTCAATAAAATAAAACTTTTAAACAACAAATAAGGAAATTTGTAACTGTTCTTTTATACATAAAACATGAATGGCAAAGCTCAATTACATGTAACTTGTTCATTGGGAGGACACTTTTATTGACATAAAACAGTCAAAAAGCCAAAAGCCAAGTCCAGATTGTAGACAAGATTTAAATTATGTCACACGACTAATTTGTCATAAAGCAGGAACACTTCATATAAAATTTAAGCTTGTTTACTCAACTGCAAAATACTAGTTAATATCTTGTCTAAAAATGATTTTACGTCAATTTCAGTTTTCATTTTTTATTTTACATTAAAACTAGTAATCGGGAGCAAGACAAGTATCTGAACATCAAATTTAAGTATCTGTTGATTTTATTTTCCATTGGATACATCCCACTCAGTTCCCTTGGAAATGTATTTGCTTTTACTTAACACTGTCATAACAAATATCCACAACCACAGCAACAGGACTTGTAAGGTGGCAAAAGTAGTTTTTATACATTCAACAATCATATGTACTTTTATTGTTGTTGTATCTTATAATATCCCACATTACACATTCAAAATGTGGATACATCCAATCCATGACATAGTTCCAGTCCAGGCAACAAAATCAAAATGTTCTCATTCTTTGCCTCCAAAAAAAAGCAATAAAAGATAAGAAAGCATTATACTTTTTGCTACTAGAGGTGATATCATTCTGCAATTATCCACCCTCTACCTCAAACTAGTTTGGGGTATGCATACATGAATAGTAGAGCGGCGAACCACCAATTTTTAAAAAGTTTAATGGGCCTAAAAGGTATACGGCTGAATTATATGTCGAATGAAAGCTTAATGTCTGTTCTTTTTATACTTATTGTCCCACTTCTCAAATATGGGCAGGACTTGTGCAGTAATACGTTAAAGAAGGGTGGGGTCGTCTACGGCCGTAA